>JABXWE010102634.1:0-48318 GCA_014611495.1 Limonius californicus
GCTGCGAAATGAGTGACTGTCATACGTACCCATATTATGTGAATACGCTTAGGGCACCGTGTGCTTGTCTTTTTTATTCTCTCTGTTTTTTACCTATCTACGTTACATATTATTAATTTTCATTTATTTTTAATTATTTTCTTTTTTGATCTTATAAGCAATTAATCGTTTACGTCTGCCTGAAGTGTCTCAATCTATGAAACAACAGGTTCTTCAAGTTTATTATCAAAATGTACGGGGACTTCGAACTAAAACGAGTGGTTTTTACAGAAACGTGTGTGCGGCGGGGTATGATATGATAGCCTTATCTGAAACGTGGCTCGAGCCGAGTATTTCTAATTCTGAGTTGTTCACAGATGATTATGATGTATACAGATGCGACAGAAATCCGGAGATAACAGGTAAAGTAAGAGGCGGGGGTGTGTTAATAGCTGTACTAAAAAAATATAAATGTAAACATCTTAATTTTGTCAATATTGGCCTGGATTCAGTCTGGGTATCCATTAACTTACGTGGTGAAAAATATGTAATAAATGTAGTATATATTGAACCCCATTCTCCATTGATTAATTATGAATCTTATTTTAATACTGTTACTGATTACGTAGAACTTAATAACATGAATATTATTATAGTAGGGGATTTTAATATACCTCTTATCACTGGAACACAGTTTAATCTTTTGCATGGTAATAATTTTACTAAAGCACTTCTAAATTTTATAAATGTAAATAATCTTACATCGTTAAACAATGTACCTAATACTAATGGCAGAACATTGGATTTGGTACTGTCTAATTTAGATATGAACATTGAAAAAGATGATCAACCTTTAGTTCCAATTGACGTTTTTCATCCTGCACTTATATCGTCCTTCAAAACAATCGTATGTCCTGCAAACAATAAATCCAACTCAATTGTCTTTTGTTATAACTTTAGGAGGGCAAATTTTTTGAGAATGTATGAACTGTTGAGAGACGCTGATTGGAGTGTGCTTGAGAGTTTTGATGATGTAAATAAATGCGTGGATAAATTTTATGCACTTTTTTATAACGTATTAAACATAACGGTGCCCACTGTTAACCGTTCAAGTAGAAAGAAATATCCGGTTTGGTTTTCCGTAGAAGTAAAGGAAATGCTGAGATTGAAAGATTATCATCGATTACGTAAAACTAATTCGAATTACCACTTTCACGAATTTAAGCGACTCAGAGCGCTAATAAAAAATAAAATTGAGCAAGATTACAAAAAATATTTAAACGAGGTGCAGGATGGACTAATAAATGATGTGAACAACTTCTGGAATTTTGTAAACAATGCCAAATCCAATCGTAAATTTGCTAATGAATATAAATATAACGATAATAACTTTGATCAAGAATCTGCCCCGACTGGATTTGCTACTTTCTTTGAATCAGTCTATGGGGAGGAATCAAAATATGTAATTAACTGGCACTCAAATTTACCCCGTGAAAATTTAGATATGTTAATTATAAATGATTTGGGTATAGATGAAGTAGTAAAGGCTTTTAGACAATTGAAACCAAAAAAATCTGCGGGTCCAGATAACATTCCACCTTACATCTTCAAGGCATGTGTTGATAGTTTAGCATGTCCCCTAACTATCATATTTAATTTGGCCATAAAAACAAATACATTTCCTAGCATGTGGAAGACGACAAAAGTGACACCTGTTCATAAATCAGGAAGTTTGCAAGACATTTCCAACTACCGACCTATATCTGTCCTCTCGGCTCCAGCAAAGATTTTTGAGCATGTCATTTATAACAGATTATATAAGCATGTCGTACCTATTATACGAGATGAACAACATGGATTTGTTAAATCCAAATCGGTTCAGACGAATCTGGTATTGTTTGTCAATTACATCACTGATGCGTTTGAAGCTGCCTCACAGGTTGATGTAATATACACAGATTTTTCAAAAGCATTTGATCGAGTTGATCATGACATTTTGTTAGGCAAACTTGTAAATTGTAATTTGTCACAACCCTTAATATCTTTTTTCGTAACTTATCTACAAAATAGATTGCAGTATGTTAATATAAATGGAATTTGTTCTGAAACATATAATATGCCATCTGGAGTTCCACAAGGTAGCAATCTAGGACCTCTTTTATTTCTAATTTTTATTAATGATATAACTAAACGCATAAAATATAGTAAATGTTTGTTATTTGCCGATGACTTAAAAGTTTTCAAAAATGTGATGAATTTAAAAGAGGCGGAGATGTTGCAAAAGGACTTAGAAGAACTTGTGAACTGGAGTCACGAGAATAAACTCTATTTCAATGCTGGAAAATGTAAAAAAATGTCATTTACCCTTAATAATGCGCAATACATGAATTCTTACATGATGAATAATAATCGCTTACAACAAATCGAGACAGTGTGCGATTGGGGAGTTACTTTCACCAAAACCTTAAATTTTCAAACACATCTAGACAATATTATTAGTAGTAGCATGAAGAATTTGGGATTTATAAAAAGGCAGTGTTCAAATTTTCATAATGTACAAGCTATAATTACACTTTTTAACTCCCTGGTGCGGTCGAAGCTGGAATACTGTGTTATAGTCTGGGATCCTGGTGGTATTATGCAGAGCAGAAATATTGAAACTGTTCAGAATAAATTTCTGAAATATTTGTATTTTAAAAGATATAACAGGTATCCTAGTTTCGAATCGTACCATGTAATTAGACAGGAATTCCAAATAGTCAAACTCGCACAGAGGCGTGTTATGCTGTGCACTATGTTTCTGTATAAACTACTCAACAGGAAAATCAATTGCTCCGATTTATTATCGTTAATCTGTTTTTATATACCGGCTTACAGATCTAGAAACCAAATACTTTTTCATATTCCTACTAGTAGAAAAACTCAAAATAAAAGATCGCCTATTGTCAAAATTTGTGCTGAATTTAACAACATTAATGCAAATTATCAAATAGATTTATTCTCAATGACCGAATGTAAATTTAAAAGAAAATTAATTGAAATTCTTAATGAGCAGCTATGGTAGGACTGAGCGATTTATTGCTGTTTGGATTATTTGTTTTTATATATATTTATTTTGGGGGGTTGTTCTTTCTTTTTGTTTTCTTTTTTTCTTTCTTTTCTTCTCTTCTCTGTTTGCAAGCCAACGATGGTATATTGTTTTATTTTAGTTCTTTTAACAGAACACTGTAATTAGGCAATGCCTGTTTTGTTCTGGTAAATAAATAAATAAATAAATATCAATGTATCGTTATATGTTTACTTATCTGTATGTAGCTAATATCAGTAGTATCGATAATGACAATATTATCTGTACAACGCTATTATGTTGAAAATAATATCGACACAAAAGTATGATTTTTTCAGTTTAGTTGTAAATTTTGAAAATATTTTTGTAATACAGGAAATAAAACAATGATGGTTAAACTAATCGTTTCTTTTGTAAGGGTATGTCAGCAACAGTCTTTTAGTCCCGTTGCTGATCGTCGACCTTTTCTCTGCCGCGCGCTTCTCCTCGGCGCTAAGGTAGAAACACGAGGAACCTACGTCCTACAGTTTAACGTCAAATCCGAAAAACAGAAACTTCGAAGAAAGTTTTTAGTATTGATATTCCCACGGTTGCTAACCGGATTGAGAGATTGTGTGCGGTGGGTTGCTGCACAAGATTTTTATACGCTGCATGCTAATGCTGAGGAGTCGAACCCAAATATAATCAACGTTTTGCCCAGAAAGCGAGCGCTCTGTCAACTAAGCTACTACCACATTCAAAATTTACTAAATAACTAATTAGCTAATACCATGTATAAATCCTCTCTTATTTGCACAACACAAATTAGTTAAGATTTTCCTTACTGGTTACACCTTCCTTGAAATCCCCTTTAAAAAAGGATTTTCTTCATCTCCAGCAATACAACTTTAATAGCTTGTACATGGCATGGATGTAAACTTGAATATTACAAAACTTCTCAATTGTGGGCTATATTCTACTATGACACCCTAGGCATTACACTATAACATTAAAAGTTAGGTACAACCCGACATCTGCCGATCTTTACATATGTTGTTCGCTCACTTGAAAACAACGATGTAGAAGATATTGTGCAGGTAATTCAATGTCAGTGGTAAGGTATTTCAAGAAGGTCGTTCGCGGTTGTCGGAATAATAGAGGAGGATATTTGCCCATCCATTCTATATTTCATCTGAATGTGAAATTTGGTCCTCAAACAATTAGAATTGTCCCTTAACATACCAAGCATGGCGTTGTATATGCCTCAGGAAACCGCATTAGACCCAATTCTCCCGAACCTCCTACTTATAACTAATAACTGCAAAACAGGGTGGAATCACTAACGATATCTCATAGACCCTCAACTTTACAAAGTCCGTCGATTTCGGGGGAAAATCCGGGACGGGGCGGGCTCGAGCCCGCATTGTCCGCCCCTAATCGCTCCGTGTGCTCTGTGCTGTGACAACAGTAGCAGCAGTTCCAATATTTCCGGAGCCAAAACCAATAATTACACTGATAACCATCTGCAGATCTGCACGCGAAATTACTAGGTCGGGCGGTGCGATAATATATAATCCAAATATTCGTAATATTACTCGCCGAATTTGCATATGAGATCGAATTAATTGCAGAGACAGGGGCACCTACGAGATTAGCAGAGCTTGTGGAGGGAAACTTGCAAATTTCTGCCAAGCCCAGACAGATACAAATTAGAAATTGTTTGGAAGTTGTGAGAGCGCATTTGGAGTTGTAATAATTTATCAAATTTGTTAATAATGCCGCAGGTGGAGCTGTTGCTCGATGGTCGTTCAAGAAGTTGAACGTGACTCACTGTTCTTTGCGCAAAAAATTAATGCCACCTTACGGACGCCTTAATGGAAATTATTTGTCAACTGCCCGCAGCTCTGAAACATTAAAATACACTGCAGAAAGGAATTAATAAACAACATAAACACGTAAAACGGCCACTGCGTATTTTTCTTGCTTTCGTTACTTACTATTGAGCTGACATTCAGTTTGAATTTTACTTAGAATGATTCTAAATTTTAACAATAAGCGAGCCACTTACAACACTATATTTCTATCAACAATCTGAGCCCCATAAAACTACTTTAACTGAAACATAAGAAAATGCATTTACATTTTGGTATTCTTCAAAATATAAAAACTTCGGTTCCATACCCAACGAACAAAAGGTGTCACTAGAACCTTTTATCTACATTTTAACACATTTAGACTTTCGCATGTTTTTGTAACGCCTTATATATGTATGTTACGGGTAAAGTTAGATTAGCGACTAAAACCTTTCTGAGCGTGAAATGCACTGCACTTCCATGATTCGGAGCCCACATTGAGGTATAGGTACCGATATTCGGCGTTATCGATAGCGCATACCAAATTGAATTAGAAAAAAGATCGCCAAGGTTCACGACTTCGAGAAGAAAAGGTCGCAAATGGTTCATTAAAAATCTTAAGTTCTAATACCTTATGAAAGGGCAACTTTCTTTCCACTTACAATGGAGGAAAGTAAAAAGCTTTGTATTGCCTGTAATATATACAATTTTGTTTAGATCTTCTTAAGAAATTTCTATATACTACCTACAAATATCAAATTTCTGGAATGCAGAACCCAATGATTTTATTGTGTTCAAAGTATTTTACATTAGAACATATACTGATAGCTACATTTTCATAGAACACGTCTACTTCCAAAAGCTTTCCTAATTGAAATAATGGAAATCTTCTTCAAATTTGCATTAACAATATAAGAAGTGGACGGCGAGATAAAGTTTAAATTCCTAACTGTCGAGTTAGGAATTTAAACTTTATATTGTATATACAGTATACAGATATAATTATACATAGCATAACAGAACAGTTATTCGCCAATGAGAAAACAGCACACATAAAATACAATTGTAATGTCAGTTAGCCTACTGTTCAAATTCGCTTTAACATTTTAAGGGGTTCACATCGGCAGATCTCGGCAGTTAGGACTTTGAACCGTTATGCACAGTATGATAGCGGTGGTGAATTTTTCGATGCTCACCATTAGCATCTCGGAAACGGTAAGAGATACGAGGTCGATTAAATTAGAGCAAAGTTTTTTACGGCGATTGATTTATCGCGAAAAAAACTGAAAATTGTGATTTTAGAAATAAATTATTAACTTCCCTATCATTGATGCTATTTCAATCGAACTTGGTAACTTTATGCTTTTGGTCACTATGAGCTGAATGCCATTGACAGAAATATTCTATGGCTTCAAGCTGAGATAATCAACTTTTTTATTTCATATGGCCGCCTTATTGGATTATCATACCATTTGATAGAATGTAGTGTTTCAAATTGGTAACCAAGATAACCTTCTTCTTCCAACCTGTTAAAAATTAAAAATTTATGTATGTAATTTATAAATTTGCAAATTCCTTGAAAGACGATTATTAAAGGGAGCAATGGTATTGTTAGTTGTCATTTAAACTCCTTAAATACTGAACTTTTTTTATTAGGCTAACGGTAACATGCTAACAAATTCAGAAACCCTAAGATTATTTAAATTCAAAGTGCGCGCCGTTATTTATAATGCAGAGATTAGTCCTCAAATTCATTTCGGGCACTGCTTTTTGGATAGTCTGCCTCTTAATGGAGACGAAGGCATTTTCGATTTTGAGGCGTAGATATCTTATATTTTTCGTTGACGATGCATACACACATAATCTTGAACAATGCGGCCGTTGTGAATACGAGCTCCGTCTTGCTGGTATCTTTTATACTTTTGAATGGTTACTAATGGCAATTCGTTTAGCATATCTTCTAAATTTGATTGCAAAAAAAGTAAATATCCAGGCCCATTTAAATGTCCATCGATAAAAAATTAACCTCGAACCGCATTATCTAAAAGGTCAGCCCATAGGGTAAAAGAATATCAAACTTCCAGCCTAGTCTCTTATTAAACGGGGATTCTCTGTTGCATAGTGATGAAGATTTTTCCTGTTAAACATCCCCGAATTTGTAAATAAAGACTCGTCAGTCCACAGTATTTTTTTTTTCTGAAACAATGTGGATCTTGCTGCAGTTTTTCACGAAAGCAATAATAAAAGTCAAATGTTTTATTACCATCACCAGCATGAAGAGTTAGTACAGAGGTGAATTTATGATCATGGTACTTATGTTTTTTGATGATTTTCACATATCAATCATCAAGAACACACTCTTGAAAAATTCTTCGGCTGGAGTTTTCTGGATCAATCGTTAATTGAGCCAGCACATTCACTTTATTAGCAATAATTCTTTTTCTATACGGGTCTCGCGTTCTTCTAAATCTGCCACAAACAGCCAAATTTTTTGAAATCCTTGTAAACATTGTTCGGTGAGGTAGCTGGATACAAATTTGCATAATTTTCAGATGCTAAACAGAATTTCTATTGCTGTGAATGTAGGCATCGTAAATATCCTGCTGTTCTGCATCGATGAACATTTTGACAATTACAAAACACGATAAATGAACTCTACGTACATCGCTTAAACGCAATCTGTCTATTTTGTTATTAAGTCGAATAATTTGTTACCTGTCAGTTTCAATTGTTGTTAGTACGATGCGCACTTTCAAAATGTAAATAATAATGATATGCTCTTTTTGAATTTGTTATCTGGTTATCGTACACCAATAAAATGTTTGCAGTATTTACAGAATATATACAAATTCTATCAATTTTTACACCATCTTGTAAGTAACTTTCGATAATGAACGATTTTTGTTTAAGCGTGCAAGGCATTTTGTATTGCAAAGTAGCCAACTGACGCAATGCGGAACTCGTTTTGTTCCGTAGTGAAAAAATGCACCAACTACAAACAGACTACTCAAAAGTCAGAGCAAAAGTGAAATAATACATGTCACAATTAATATGACATGGCAGTTCAGAAGGAAAGCTAATAGCGTACATCTGAAAACAGTCGGCCTTGGTGGTTTACTGATTAGCTCACTTTCGAAGAGGCGCGAGTTGTGACGCGCTTGTTATGGTGGCCTAAGGTATAGCAGGAAACAGCCAAACTAAGACTAGGCAAGATTCAAAGATTTGCCTAGGTATGCATCCTTCTTCAACCTACCTCTCCTGCACCTGAGCCTATGTTGGAACTATATAGATGCAGAGCTGACAGTACAATCTGCGTGCAGGTACAGAACACACTAGGTTAATTGACAGTATTGGAGGTCCCGTATTTGACATGAGAACGAACCATATGACGTCGAAGCACCTAACAACTACATTGTTCGAGGTAATAATTCACGATCGAATAAAATGAGGTGCACCTGGATAGAACTTTTCTTCTGAAAGCCTAATCTGGTACACGGACGGCTCAACAACCAAGACAGGTTCCGGAGCACGTACATGGTGTAAAGCAAAGGCACGTATCAGCTTTCCACCAGGCAGGTACTGGAAATATACGCGAAACGACAACGTCCCCGCGAAAACCACAGAAGGGCCAAAAGAGATCTTAAAAGCAATCTCAAACTTTAAGGATTTATCTAGACTGGTCGAGGAACGCTACGAAGAACTCAATGACCTGGTAGGGCAGCATTGTGGAACTGCTCTGGGTTTCGGACCACTGCGGGGTGAAAAGCAGCGAAAAGAGATGTGAACGCGCAAGGCAAGGATCAACAGGACCCTACTACTGTCCTGAACCTGCATTGGGAGTATCAATAAATGCAATCCGTAGCTTTCTCAGCGAATGGATTTACTACACCAACAGACCAGGGTAATCCATAGCTAGGCATTTATTAAAGGACCTTGTACAAACCGAGCCAAAGAACTGCTTATTTTAAGCAGGACACAGCTGATAATCCTTACGGACCTCCTAACAGGACACGCGACTGTCAAAGATCACCTCGATGGCGACCCCACATGCAGACTCTACAGTGAAGTGGGGTAACTAATCTAACGATAACGAGATATCAAACTCAAAAACAGCAGAGTATAAATTATCAAAGTGCGCGGTGATTATAAAACAATAGTAACTGACATATATGAAATGATTTTTTTAATATCAAAATAGACAGATTGCTTTTAAGTGGTGTATGTAGAGTTTCTTCATCGTGTTTAGTAATTATTAAGAAGCTACCGATTAAGAAAAGCAGGATATGTGCGATGTCTAGATTTACAGCAATAGAAATTCTGTTTTAGCGTCTGAAAATTACGCAAATTTGTATCAGAGAGACAGCTACCCCACCGAACAATGTTAGCAAGGATTTAAAGGAATATTGCTGTTTGTGGCAGGTTTTGAAGACCGCGAGGGCCGTATAGAAAAGGAATTACTGCTAATGTAGTGAATGTGCTGGCTCAATTAGCGGTTGATCTAGAAAACTCCAGCCGAAGAATTTCTCAAGAGTGTGGTGTTGATGATTCATATGTGAGGAAAGTCATCAGAAAACATAAGTCCCATAATTATAAATTCACAGCTGTACAAACTCTTCATCCTGGTGATGGTAATAAAAGATTGAACTTCTGTTGTTGGTTTCGTGAAAAATTGTACATTTTTGATTAGTCATTTTCTACAAATTCGGGAATGTTTAACAGGAAAAATCTTCATCACTACGCAACAGAAAATTCCCGTTTGATAATGTAGACTAGGCCGCAAGTTGGACATTTTTTGAACGTATGGGTTGACATTCTACATAATGCGGTTCGCAGTGGGCGAAATGAATTTGAGGACTAACCGCTGTATGATAAATAACGGCGCACACTTTGAACAGTTTAAATAATTATAGGGATTTTAAATTTGTCATCTTGTTATCGTTATACCAATAAAAAATTTTCAGTATTTAAGGAGTTTAAATGACAGTTAACAATACAATCTGTCACTTTACTTATTTAATTAAGTATTTACTCAAATTTTCAAATATCAACAAGGTTTTTGAAAGAAAAAATTATGTTGGTTATCAGTTTACAAAGCTTAATATTCCTCTATCTAATGGTGTGATAATCCAATATGACGGTCATAAGAAATAAAAAAGTTGACTATAGCAGTTTGAAATCTACAATTCCTAGAACATTTCTGTCAATTCTCTCATTCAACTCGCAGTGACTAAAAACATAAAGTTACCAAGTTTGATTGAAATAACGCCAATGGCAGGGAAGATAATAATTTTTTTCTGAAAGCACAATTTTCAAAGTTTTGCTTGATAAATCAGGAACGATTCAAACTATCCATAATTTCGCTATAAAAAAGCGCAACCTTTCTCTAATTTAATCGACCTCGTATTTCTTACCGTTTGTGAGATGTCAATGGTGAGCCTCGAAAAATTCGCCACTCTGTGTAGTTCTTATAGTTATACACCACCTTACAACAGTTATTTACTAATACGCAAGCAGCATCATGTTTGATAACATTTTGCCTAATGTGTAAATTCGCTTTAAAAGTTTAAGAGGTTTAAGTAGGTAGACCTATACAGTTAGTAGTTTGAACCGGTTTACACGATGTGTATTCGTATGCATATACACAAAATTATAACAGCTATCCGCGAATGTGGAAGCATAATACATATCATAGGTTTTTATTGTCATTTACCTATGGTCGGAAGACTCAAGTATTGTTAAAAACGCAACCTTACAACAACAACCATGGGGATACAAGAAGTCAGTGACAGTTGTTCTCCTACACATAGAAATAGGTTTAATTTGAGTAGTAGTACAATAGTTTCAAAATCTAAAACAATTACTGCTTTTCGTCTCCCTTTTAAATTAAGAAAAAACCATACAAAAACATTAAACGCGTGTTATATTGTAACATAAATATGATACTTTATTGCCAAGACGTCAATAGGTTAAGAGGGTCGGACCAACGCTTGGGTTGGACTAATTAAATACGAAAATCGGTATTTCTAATACCGTGTGAAACATATATTTTAGAATAAGAACAAGTCAGTTATAGTTATACCTTCGTGTATGTAACATCTCTCTGTAACTCTATTCAATAAAGCTTTTTTTAAGTCTTAATTATTGAATAAAATCAATCGTGTATTGCTCTATACTTGCACCTACTTTTATTATTTCTGTCTCTTCTACTATGTATAGAAGTAAGAAAAGAAACCCTTAAAGTCCATAAAATCACCGTACCCTTGTTTTGCCCGTAATCTAAATTGCCTTCAAGTTGTCAAAAAACGAATTAAATTTGCAGTTTAGATGCAGAGCTTTGTACATATTTTAAATTGTAAAAAAATAGGCAGTGTTTCATTTTAAATAAGCAATTTTCAAACGAAATCTGTAGCGCATACTATGTGTTAGATGTTGATTGGTGCAGTTCTATACGCACAAAAGTGCTTAACGTTTAATTTCATGCACCAATAAATAAGTAAAATATACTGAAAGTCGTAAATGAAGAAAGTGAGTTCTTATAAATTTGTCTAAAGTAGAGAATTTTCTGCGTTTTAAATCGAATTCTAACCTTTAATACCTGCAAGTGGTAATTTTCGACGCAACCAGTTGATATGTTCGTTCGAGTTTTGCCGCTTAGCCTTTGAAATTTCCCATTAGTTCCATTTGACGTACTTGTATAAGTTTGGATTTGCCGACAAAAGGCAGTTCTTGGACTCTTCCCTTGAAGGTGCGCTGGAAGGCACACACACCTTCAGTTGCCCAGCGTTTCATTATTCGTTTAGATTAAAGTTAAATAATTTCTGTAAACTCGAATGTCACTTGCTGTGTAGATCTGTTCATTAAAGTAAATGTCGCAAGCCACTGGCGGCGAGCCTATCTTGTTTGAACGTTCAATATTCCCTCTGTGTTTAACTACAATTATTACCGTTTTGGATATTTTTCTTGTATTATGTGTATTACCAATTTCAAACAGCAGTATAATTACATTTGTCTTAATATTCACCATATCTTTTATTTCTGCGCAATTTTATTGTATTGTGTGCACGAACTTTGTTAGCCTTATATACAGGAGGAGGCACAGAAAAGGTGAGTTAGATTCCCGTGAGCTGCTGGTTTCTCGGCCTTCCACGAGAACCTGCAATCAGCTGTGATTTGGAAGCTGGCGCCCACTAATTTTGACTTACTCTGTACACAACTAGGTATTAGGTATAATTTCCCTCCCGTAAGCGTTTCTCGTGAAACACCTCTACTCCTCTGAGCTAAGCCGAAGGCCTTTTCCACCTTTCCTGTTGCGGGTAGACGAAAAAGCTCGTTTGTCCCGTAACACGGTATTTGTCCAAATTCGTGAATTCAAGTTAACGCTTACGATCTGACAACATTGCAACTCTTCGATGTTCTCAACAAACAGCAGATCTCTGCCTCAAGATCATATAGTTATCAGAAATATTTATGCTTCTGTAACACATAAACATTATTAGTTACAATTTGAAGATAACTTTCTTGGCAGTATTTTATATTACGTTGTGTTACTTGCAGTTATTCTTACAACAAGAAGCTTCTACATTGTTGGGTAAAAATAAAAGCGTCAATAGTAACACCTAGGTTGGTTTCTTGTCTCATGCACCGCAATCTATAAAACGTATTGTGCCCTCAGTATTTGTTCACGGCTTCACATTCAGGGTCCTGGTCCCCTGAAGATTCCCAGGGCTGTCTTGATGGAAGCCTCTATGATCATATCAAGTTGCAGTTTTGATTCCTCGAGGTGTTGTTGCCTGCCGGCCATTAGGCTTTCACAGTCACACAACCAGTGTAAGGGTGTCTGTTCTTCCTCCTCACATATTCTACATATTGACTTATTCGTTTGCTTTATCAAGATAAGATGTTCTTTCAGATGACTGTGTTCTGTAAGGAGTTCTTTTGGCGCTTTCCTCGATGGACCTTTGATATGAGTCTTCGAGTGCTACAAGGCTGGTCGTCCCAGTAATCACTATGACTTTTACTTAACCATTTTCAGGTTTGCTCTCTAGCAATAACATAAGCTATTCCTTGATTTGATTCTGTGCCCAGGGACTGTGGTTCGCTTCCAGCTTTCGGTAGTTTATCTGCTTGTTCATTGCCATATTCTCCTTGGAGTCCTGGTACTCATACCAAACATAGTTTCTTATTTGGCCCAGTTCTACCAAGTTCTTAGTAGCTTAGGTTTGAATAAATTTGCTGACAGAGACAGGGATAACAGTTCCTAAACGACTGCGTAAATAAGAAATGATGGTGAGAGTATAAGTAACAGATAAAGTTCAAGCTGAAAAAGTTATTAATTAAAAGGAAGAAGGTTTTAGATAAAATATTTTATTCAGCGAAGAGCAAACAAAAAGGTTAATTTTTGCGTATAAAAAATTTAACGTTTAATCCGCTATTTAAGGGTTGCGGCAGGCTGTATGCGGCAACGCTGACTAAAAAACTAAATTAATATTTAAGGATAGCAAACAGAAAGAAAGGCGCTTTGGAAAACAAGATTTTAATTTATTCTGATTGAAGCTTTGATAAACAAACAGGAGGTGGAATTTGCATGTTAAAGATTTAACAGTAGTTTAACCTTCTGAGGGTTGCTCTATCCGACGTCCCCAAGTACGATCTATAAATAATCTGAAATTGCGTCAAACCTTTCTAATTTTGTTTCTGTTCTTAAATATTCATATGTATGAAGAAAAACAAGATTTTGTACATGAAGAATTATAAAGCCAACTGCACACTTCGATAAAGTGCTCTAGAGATATTTAACTACCAGAAAAGTTTTACAAGTGTGAACTTAAGTACATGCGATCGAAAAAACAGTAAATTGAGTAAGCTGTAAACCCTATTGACAGCCCAACAGATTGGCTGTCAATAACATTCAAGTCCTACTCGATTTATCAAAGAAATTACAATTTTACAGAGCTTCTTAGTATACAAAAATGTTACTGAAAATAAAGTCTAAGAGATTCATTCAACAAAATATAGATAGGTATCGATTTTTAGACGATAGAACGAAAATAATTCAGAGAATTTAACATTGACACGTGCGTTATCGCACGGATAAAAATTTTCAAATTACATAGTATAGTTAATGATATTGTACATTTATTGCTATTAAGTAGAAGATAAGAAATGCTTTCTTGAAGAAAATTTTAGAATCTGAGTGTTTCATTATAATATTTCTAGCGAGACCTGCGGCAAAACGAACCGCAGCGAAAGGAACCGTGGTGAGTTGGGTTTTGCGGCGAATCAACCGCGACGTCTTAACCCATTCGATGCTAAATGCTGGGTGCTATTCACGAAAAAAATACACAGTAACTATTAAATAACACCTCAACTACAAACTACAGTGGTGCTGCATCACCCACGTGTGTAATGGTTTTTGAACATTAACAAACATAATTTCGCTTATTATGTTTAACTATTTGGTTATAATTAATATATTCTCCTATGTTTCTTAGAAAATTTTCATAATCCATTATCTATTCATTCATGGGAAAATAAGCAGTAAATAGTGATGTCTATTAAAACTTATTTTTATGCAAAATTCCAAAACTGCTGCAGTCACATTCATTCACTCTTTGATTTTGATTAAAAGCTGCAAAATAACATACCAAACGAAACATACGAAATTATTGAGCCAAGAGTCGTTTAAAACTGTTTTTCGCCAAAGGTCCACCTTGAAGCCGATGTAGGCACATGTAAAAAAATTACCTCGTGGTGAGCGCCCATGAAAACGTCAATTCCATTTGGCGATTGGTTTAAGCGTGTCTATTTCACAAGGGAAACACACACCACCTCTTGATGTTGCTCAAAGAACATCGAAACTGGACTACAGAATGGTGGCGAATCTGCTTGGTATTACATTTTCTCTTCTTCGTCGGTTTCCTATTAGCAGAGGAATCGTGATCTCTGCTGTCATTCTAGTTGTTCCTAGTTCTTCGTATGATGTCTCTCCATAGTTCTCTATCCCTGGCATGTCTGGTGTCAATCGCTTCGATGATATTCCTATTGCTCGAGTGCCCTCGACCTGTTCTTCTACTAGTTATCTTTCTAATCACAAGTCATCCTCGCGTTATATGTAGCCAAAGTATTTGAGGATTCTCCCTTGTGCAGATTGTAGTTTCGTTGACACATCTATTTCCTCCAGCACGGATAGATTTGTTGTTTTAGCTATCCACGGGATACGAAGGACTCTTCTCTAAGCCAGTAATTGAAAGACATCAGCATGTTTTAAGTCCTGTTTTCTGATTGTCCAAGACTCGGTCGTATATAGCATAATGGCGAAGACTTGAAGGTGTTTACTAGTAATTTCTTCATGTTGGGTGTTACCGAGGCTAGATTTTATATAGATCCTTTGTGATACTTTTAGCCATTTTACATCATCTTCTAATTTTTGCCGTGCTTCCTCCCTCATTGTAGACATACCTAAATTGTCCTGCTTGTTTGATGTCCGGACGGTTACTGTTTTTGCGATGACCATAACCTTAGTTTTGTCTTGATTTATGTGTAAGTCATATATAAAACTTTCCCCTTCGAAGCGTCTAAGAACTCAGCCAGGTCTTCGAATTTACAAAAAGTGTGGTGACGTCTGCTTAGCGTAAGTTGGTGGTACTTTTATCACCAATGCTGACTCCTCCTGTCCAATTCTCTAAAGTTTTCCTAATTCTATATTCGCTGTAGATGTTAAAGAGTATTGGAAATAATGTGCAGCCTATCTAGTGCCCTTCTTATTTTTAGATGCTTCGACAGACTTCCATCTACACTTACGTCTGCAATGCCTTGGTCATGCAGTTCCCTAACTAAGGCTACTATGTATTTCTTGAAAAATTAACCATAGATTATCCCATTTTAGGCAGCCGGAAGCCTTCAGATTATAAACAAAGCAGAGATATACAGGTTTGTTAAACTCTCTCGCCCTGTCGATTATTTCTCATAGATTGAAGATGTGTTCTCGCGTGCCCCTTCTTTTTAGGAAGCCAGTGTGTTCTGAGGAAATTTGCCAAGCCAAAACTGGCTTCATCCGTTCGTTTAAGGTTTTTTTTATTATAAGGTATTACATCGCAACTAGCCTAAAATTCTAACCAGCAATGTTTATCTAACGTAAATTAACTAAATTGCTGTGCTAAGAATTCACCCAATGTGTCCTTTCAGTTCTATCTTGCGACACTTTTTTCGTGTGCTACCAGTTCACTTTTACTTTGCTTGTTTCTCACTAAATCTGTATTGTCGAGAAGTTAGATTACGTCGACCATTACGTGGTTATGAAGCTATGCTGCTGGGCAAGGTACTTTTTTCTCATGTCACGGTTTATATCCCTACATTCTTGTAGATATCACTGTTTCTAACATATCAGAGTGCATCTACGATATTCCTCTGCACTTTATTCCGGAAAATTGAATTTGATTGATGTTAGTTAACTGTATTACCATCCGGTATGATTTATTCCCCAACGTTTTCTTCATTTGTTCACCTGGTTTATGACTTGTAGTAGTGTTTCTGCCGCTTCTTCAGTTTCTTCGCCTACCGCTGGTGTTACATTGTCGTCTGTAAATGTGGCTGTTGTAATTTCACTGGTTGACGGGATGTCGTTGATGTACAATAGGTATAATATTGGCCCTGGTACACTGCCCTATTTGCCATGTGAGATTTCAAAAGTTTAGCAAATTATTTAGGCAGGTATTTTTCTACTTTATAATTCAGTCCTTGATGCCATACTTTATCAAAAGCCTGGGCACATTACTAAGCGGGGTCTTTCTCTTCATTGACTTTTCTCTATGGTGTTTATTACCCTATGAACTTGCTCTATAGTTGAATGTTGATTTGGGAATCCAAACTGATGTATTGGTATCCGTTCGTTTCTTTCTGTTATTGATTTGATACAGTGAAAATTATTAGATATGCCCCAGGGCAGTCTATATTACACTCTGACTTCCAATTAAATGCAAGATACGTTTATTATTACTATAGAAGTCTGTGGGATTCAAAAACAATTTTTGATTAAAAATGAAACATTGTAATATTAGATAATCTTCAGAAAACTACTGTTCTGCAACTTTTTTCCAAATTATGAATTGTTAGAAAATTGAACTTATGTTTTCTATTTTTTCTAGTATCAGAGACAGTACTGCTCATGATATTTTCAAACATTTTTAGAAGGACTTATAAATGAGCTTTGGTAATAAGTCTAGGGTAATAATTGTTAATTATTTATTCCCTTACTGCATATCAAATTAATTAAAAAATAGAGACAGTACTGTTAATTATTTCAACCGATTAATTCAATCTCAACCAAGTAGTTTCTATCAAAACTCTACTATGTGAGAACTTTTGAATCATAAACTTATTGTGATTGGGGGAGCAGTATTTGAATAAACGAGCTTTAAAATCAAACTTTTCCAAAAACCGTAGTAGTAGGTATATAGTTCAGAAAAAGGCCATGCAATTTCAATTAAGTCTCCTCAGGGAATTCCCAAATTATATGTTGAAAGAGGGTACTATAAAACATGTGTGATTTCCGTTTATTCGATTTAGAATTGAATCTCAAAAACATCTGACTCAATGAATTTTCGTCATACTCCGGCATGGCAAATTTGATCTACCACGAACGTACCCGTGCGCACGCAGATATACAGAGAGAATGAGAAAGGAACTGTTATTTACGGAAAAACCATATTGTTTGGCGTCAGGAAGTACAAAACACATATTTATCTCAAAATCTCATTACAGAAAATATTCATGATCATAATACTTTCTCATAATTATGAATATTTTAAGCTTGATCTTCAAGCAATCTCATGGGATACCATTTATAGTTTTACTAATATAATTGATAAGGTTGACTTTTTGAATAATAATGTTCGAAACCTATTTAATATACATATATCTGTAAAAACAGTTAGAATTACCAAACTCAAGATGCCATGGATGATTGTTAATATCAAATTTATGAACTCTCTTAGAAATAAGGCGTTGTTGAGATTCAAGCGAACAAAAAACTCAAATCATTGGGATTATTATAAATCTTTGCGTAATTATGTAACTAATGCAATCAAACGTGAGAAAACAGCATATATGGAGTTTCAGCTGAATGCACATGGTCCCAAGGTATTATGGAAAGAACTGAAAACAACTAATATTTATCAGAAACCGCAAGCTGTAGATGTTCCTCAACATCTTAGTGTTGTTGATAAGATTAATAATGCATTCATTAATTCAGCTAAATCCTTTAACTTAACTCACAATGAGGACCTCTTAAATTTTTATGCAAATAATCAACTTAAACATTTTCAGACTCAATTCAAATTTGATAAAGTAACGGAGTATGATGTAATGAAGGTCCTCCTTGGTATCAGTACAGATGCTGTTGGGGCTGATGACATTAGTATAAAGATGACTAAACATTGCTGTCCCTATTTAATACCGCATCTTACGCATATTGTAAACTTTTGCTACGTCATTCAACTTTTCCGGATCAATGGAAAATTGATAATATTATTGCCGTGCCTAAAGTTAAGATACCAACGGATTATAAAGATCTTAGACCAATTAGTATCCTCCCTTGCCTTTCTAAAGTTCTTTGAAAAAATTATGTCGTTGCAAATTCGACAATATGTGAATGAATATGAGATACTTCCGGAGACTCGGTCTGGCTTTAGATCAGGCTTTAGTTGTACAATATCACTTTTGAATATAACGGATGAAATATTTACAGCAATTGATAGCAATAAATTGTCTTTAGCAGTAATGCTCGACTATTCTAAGGCATTTGATACAATAAATCATGATGTATTATTCAATATTTTGCATTATATTTTTTGATGTAACAGCCAGAATGTACATTAAAAATTATCTTACCCACCGCTCACAAATAGTTGTATCGAACCAATTAAAATCTAAAGCGTTGTCATTAAAACTTGGTGTCCCGCAGGGATCAATACTAGGACCTTTATTGTACATAATATAAACTTGCAATTTTAAAACATCTCTAAGATTTTGTGAATATCATTTATATGCTGATGACACTCAACTCGTATACAGATTTGATCTTAAAAATGTAATAAATGCAAATGCTGCTGTTAACTTTGATCTTGCAAATCTTGTTCGTTATTCAGAAAAACATGGTTTGCAAATTAATGCAAGCAAAAGTCATGTGATGCTATTCGGCGAAGCAAAAAGGTGATATTGTAAGTAATATCAATATTACGATAAGAGGATCGGTCTTGGAAATTAAAGGCTCTAGCAAAAATTTAGGATTGGTGATTGATACGACACTCAGGTTTAGGGAATACATGCCTATATCTTGCGTAAAGCATACCTGAATCTCAATGTTATATTTCAAAACAGTTCTCCTTAAACCAAAAAATTAAAAATGTGCTATGCGAGTCCCTGGTTCTGCCTCAATTCAATTACTGCGATATAGTGTACGAATCTTGTCTGGATAGTATTGACATTAAGAGAATTCAGCGCATGCAAAACTCTTGTTTACGCTTAATTTTTGGTATATCAAGACATGAACACATCTCCCACAAATTAGCTGATATTAGTTGGTTGCATAATATGTCAAATAGAAGGTTACTGCATTCCGTGAGTTTATATCATAAAATATTACTACTAAAACACCAGCTTATCTTTACAAGAAGATACAGTTCAGATCGGATATTCATAATATTAATGTACGTAATAAGTATATGATAACACCTCCGTTTTATAAAACTGCTTTATATGAAAGATCCTTTTCATACAATGTAGCAAAGTTTTATAATCCTCTGCCAGAATATTTAAAAAGACTGTCTCCAAGCAAGTTTAAATTACAATACCAACAAATCTTACTTGAAAATCAAAATCAAACTAACACAAATTAATTACCCACTTTACTTATAAATTTTACTGATGTTTTATTGCATTTTGCTCTGTTTCCGTTAATGTATTAGTTCTAAATCTGAATCTAGAACTATGCTTACCCTAAAATAATATTTGAGCTATAGTGTCTTACTATATCTAAAAAAGAATGAATAAGGGGTTCAGTGGAAGAGCAGATCTCTGCTAGTTATACATTAGTAGTTATCTGAACTTCGCCCCTTTGGAATGAATATGCAACCTTTATTATGCTAATAGTACTCGTACCTCATATAAATAAACAAGTTGTATGTATGTGTGTAACACATACTTTGTCGTTCCAATAAAAAGCAATTATTATTATTATTATTATAATTGAAGTATGAGAAAATAAAAAATGGTAAACTGAACCAAATTTTATAAATATTTCCATTTATCATAGTAAATTAACCGAAACCTTTCGATATTTCGTAATAATTTCGATATAAAAATTTACTGCCATCAAATATATTATCCCAAATTTTAAAAGTTTCCCACCCAGTTCGTTACCAACCACGTCCCTTGCATGATCCTCGTAAAACGAAATCTCATACGATCAGCCCTCAATTTACACAAAACACCACCTTCCTTGAATCCTAAAGCGACTTAAAAGTAAAGCTTTCCAATCGGGCAATCAACCCCTGCTATCCTAAGTTAATTACAAAAGATCGAAGCGAATATTGTTAAAGCTACCTCGCCGTTCTTTTAATCAGGCTTTCCTTAAAGGGTTGCCATTATTGTGAGATAAGGCGTAATAAAAATTCCAGGCACCGTTTGCCCTTTCCAGACCCATTTTGAAAGCTAGCCTGGAAGCTTTAATCTACAATTTCATAACTTTTTCGAATGCAGTCGGGCGGGCCCCCCGAGAACGGGGCGAACATATTGGGGGTTCATCGGTTCTTCCTTTAAAAAACAAAACAAAATATTTATTACGATTTCCCGGGGGTGGTTTCCGGTAATTCCCGCTCGGTCCGCATAAAAATGAACGTATATGTAACATATCATAATATACAACCCCGCACTAGCTTAGGTTTTATCCTCTTAGATTTACAGCCACATCTTCTGTAAGAACTTCCCCTTTCCGTGCCAAAGAAGAGATCTACTAGCCGCATATTTTATGTATAGGGTTATAAGAGTAGTTCCTAAGACGATAAATGCAAATGGGGGGTTTTATTTAAACGCTGCCTCGTTTATAGGTGGGCATTTGCATAAAGTTGACCCTCAAAGTGAGAGGGTGCTGCGTGCATGAGTGACACCGACAGAATAATGCCCTTCGTGACTCCCTCATCGCTTCATTTGCCATATTCATGACCAGGGGCAGCTGACGACACACATACATTACGTGCAGACGTGCAGACACTTGCGTGTGCTATGTGTGGCATGTCCTCCATTACGCTCACCCAGCAAATCCCGCGCTTCCCATCTCGCTCCGTCACCATCCAATTTCCATAACCGTAAAGCATAAAAAAATTTTAATTAAACTCACTACGAGAATTTGCAGTGGATGTTGGTCGGCCCCGTTTTGGGTTTTGTAACAAGAGAAGCCCGGATTATTAAGACAGAGCGAGGATCCGGAACAGGAAGTCCATACAGACGGACACCTTAATAAACCGCCTTCTTTTAAGTCGGAGGTACGTGCCTTGAATACGTAGCTTTTGGTTAAAAAGAAATGCAGGCAGTACAACCCTCGGATATTCAAGGGAAAATCCTGCAATTGCCGATGCTGCCCTCGCTCTTGCACCCACATACAAATCTTTCTTAATTTTTGCTTCGACATGCTTCCGAATCTGATGCGGCGGAAGCGAGGAGATTCTTTTGTTTGAAATTTTCATCAGCAACCGTTAAAAAATCAAGCAGCAAACTAACCCAATTTGTGAATACTTGTTGGCGTTATAGGAGTTTGCTCATCAGACCCCTTCAGAAATTTATTTCCTAAGGGTTCGTGACCACAAATGTAGGACATTAGCCCTAACCGTTGCCTAATTTTACTACACTACTATCACTACACTAAATGTAAATTAATGGTCCATTCTGTTCCTTAAGAAACCACTCTGTTACCTAAACGTTTTTCCGGCATAATTCTCACATTTTAAAGTGTAATAGAAGAGCGTAAATATGCATGACAACGACGGTTATGCAACCACACGTACTCCAAAGTTACTTTACAATATAGCTAAGGTAAAGCAAACTATAAACCACCATGCATTTAAGGAAGTCTAACCACATACTTTTAACAATGTTATCGGGTGCCCAACACCTTTTCTTGGGGGACAGTTACGAGAGACCTACAGTTTAACCTCGCATCCGAACGACAAACATACCAAAGAGGGCTAATGGCATTTAAACCCTACAATTGCCAGAGCCGCATTAGGGAATTCGTGTGGCGGGTTGCAGCACGAAATTTTTATTTCACTGCTACGATGAAATTAAGCAATGGAAGGTTCACTTTTGGTTATAAAATGAGCGATCTATTAAATACACGACCAACTATACTATAATTAACTCTTTTAAACGTCGAGCACATATTCAGTCAGAAAAATTAATTTTTGTTTTATTATTAGGAGCAAATCGCATTATTTGTTTTCTGAAATGCATCTAAAGTTAACAGGCTTAAAAAATACTTCATAGTCTTAGAAATTGTATTATCGTTAAAGGAACATTCATTTATACCGATTAAATTGACCTATAAATCCAGACTGCTGCTTTCTTTATAGAACGCAAATAACAAAATATGTTTTTTGGTTATGTGAGATACATTCAATGAAAAGGTTTTTCTTGTCATGAGTTTTCTGTAGGACTTGAACACTTACTATATGGCACAGGCGTAAATCCTAATTCAGCACAGTTATGTAAATATTATTTTATTTACTTAACAGAAGTATACTAGGTTATAAAACCACTATACTTAATGCTCTATAGCTATTTCAAGATCGGTATTGCTAAAGAATACTAGTTTTCTGTTGTACCCTAGCAGAAGAAGTTTAGTTTAGCTCTTTGTAATGTCGATTAATCATCTAAACCGTTTATTATAACAAGAAAACGTATCTCCTAAATATGATGCTGTTGATCAATAACATATAGGACTAATGAAAAATCCCACCTCAAAAGAATTATTCAAATGTAAATATTTAAACCACTTAAATGGTACGGACACGTAGAGGGAATGGAAGAAGGGAGATGGCCAAAGGAAATTCTGAATTGGTCAGCACGAGGCAGGAGAAGAAGAGAAAGACCAGCCGTGAAATATGGAAGCCTGCAAGAGAAACGTAATGATGGGAAAAAGGGCTAATTGAAGGCGACTGGGAAAATCAAGAATTTTGGAGCCTGAGAACGGCAAACCCGGAATGGGAAGAAAGCCAAGAGCGAGAGAGAGAGAGAGAGAGAGAGAGTGAGAGAGCTATTTAAAAATATTCATAAAAATCTCATTTCTTTAGTATTATTGTGTAATATAACATAGTCAAGAAATTATATGAAGTTTGTAAATTAAATAATGAGGCTGGTACCGCAGCGTTCGATTTGGCAACACTGGGGTCGCAGAAGTGGAATGGGCGGCAGGTGAACATGTAATACGCCTTCAGTACGAGTTTGAACTCGCTAGAGTCATTTGATTGTCCATAGCGATTTTTTTCGTAAAACAGTTTTTTCTAGTGCGTTCTGAAAATGAGTGACATCAATTTCGAGCAACGGTGTGCTATCAGGTTTTGCTTCGGAGTTGAGCAACAAAAACTTTTGCAAAACTAAGGCAGGCCTACGGAGACAGTGTTTTGTCAAAGGCCCAGGATTTTCGTATTTTTAAGGCATTTTCAGAAGGAAGAGAGGCGATTGAAGATGAACCTCGCAGCGGAAGGCCTTCATTTTCAAGAACAGATGAAAGTGTCGACAGAGTCCGAGATCTTGTGCGTTCAGATCATCGGTTGAGAGTCAGAATGATCGGGGAAGAATTGAATTTGACTCACACCGGCGTTCATCAGATTTTGACCAACGAATTGGGGATGAGAAAAATCTGCGCAAAAATGGTTCCAAAAAACCTTTCGCAGGACCAAAAGGACATCAGCAGGGAAAGGTGTCGTGATTTTTTTGGAATTGATTGATAATGGTCCCCATTGTCTGGAACGTGTCACTACCGGTGACGACTCTTGGGTGTTTGAGTATAACTCGGAAACCAAGCGCCAGAGCATGGAATGGCACAGTTCAACCTCTCCAAGGCCAAAAAAGCAAGAATAAGCAAGTCGAAGATCAAATGTATGCTGATTTGCTTTTTTGATAGCCAGAGAATCGTTCATAAAGAGTTTGTGCCTCAAAGATAATTGGTTAATCAACACTTTTACAGAGAGGTTCTTGAAAGACTTCGAAAAAAGGTCATGTGTGCGAGACAAAACATCAAAAATAACTGGGTGTTACATCACGACAATGCGCCGCGTCACACAGCAATTTCAATAAACGATTTTTTAGCCAGTAAGAGCATTCCTGTGGCTCCTCAGCCTCCTTATTTTTCCAACTTGAGTTCTTGTGACTTTTCCTCTTTCCGAGACTGAAAAATCACCTCAAGGGACGTCATTTTGGGACACTGGAAAGCATTCAAACGGCAAAAATTATGTTAGTTCTCTTATTCTAGCTATCCGTAGGATTGGTTGCATATCTTATCGACTTATTTTTTGATAAGCAGGATAAGTCCTCTTTCAGACCTTTTTTCGTTCGATTAGTTGATAAACTGCGAAAAATTGAGGGTTCTCTAATAACTTTGTTTTATTTTATTTTAAAATTTTAATATTTTTTCTGATATCCAACTTGCACTCTTCCATGAATAGAAGTCTGTTAATTAATTAATACCTTATCTCTTTCGCTACCTATTATCTAATGTTATCCCTTCTTGCTAGTAGGGGGAACAGCTAACTACTAAATAATCGTGAGTTAAAGCTACCACTATTAGCAAAGGCCTCCGATAAACCCAGATTGTAGATTTAGGTTACACGGTCGAGGACCAGCACCAACCCTAAGGATATTAAGAGGAAGGCCCACATCCTGCACACTTTGCTTTACTTACATCAAAAGCAAACGTTGTAAATTTCAATCCAAACAAGCGGGTAATTCTTCTGGATCAGCATTTCAACTTGGCATCCAAAAATATTAATGTATTATTTCTGCTTTGCCTAACGCATTTTTTTTAAATAGGTTTCTGTCATAAATTCCTTTAGTGCATCTATAGCTGCAGTACAATCTTTGAAAGAGTCCGTAAAGCTCCTTAGCAACAGCGGCTCAAATCAATTTCATTCTTTTCCAATAAAACAATGAGAGATTTTACATTAAAGGAATAATCCGGAATGCTGAAACCACGTAAAATCTTGTGCAATTTTCGTTCGCTTATATTCATCAGTGTGTGCGTAGGCATGATTTGGAATTTACGAAGCCTTTCCACCTAATATATACCTAGAAGTGTATATCTTGAGCATAACAGACGCATAAAGAGAAATCCAGGTGTTAATGGTTACTCAGGGTGTAAGTTTGAGAAGTTATTTGTAAACATAAGGTCCTGTTAAGACTGAGACTCAGATAATTAATTCTCCTAAACTGCTCAAAGTGACGTGGTACTTAATTAAAAGGATAATTTACAGGTTGTTCTACACGAAAACATAAAAAGTATTTAATCCTTGAAGTTCTGTAGAATAAACTTCCAAAGTTTGAACATTCTAAACAATATAGAAGTGGATCAATATCAGATTACAAACATCTCTTTCTTGGCAAAAGTTTATGCATAATGTTCGCATTTATTGATGGTGTAATTTCAGCCATCAGTAGCGAAGTTCTGCAAAGTCACTTGCCAGAAATTACTGCTAGAGCCTTTGTTATACTTTATCAAATGAGTGAAGTTACTCCAATTACTGATACATCCATAGGCGCTAATTTACGCCTATATTGAAAGGAAAATCCGCATTTCGTCATCAATTATGATAAAATTCTGATGATTACAATCTCAACATCTTCCAATTAGATGACATTAACTTCCAGTAAAAGTTATAATTATAAAAACAAATCTTATAGTTGTAAAATTTTCATAATGAAAATTATACCTTCATTAACGTTTAAAACATACTTTAATTATAGATAAAAACGGCCATTTTTAGTTCTCTGTATGATACCTAACGTTTTATGATCGATCCTAGGATTTTTACGTAAATGAATATTTTTTTAGATTTACACCTAAGGGACCTCGTTGGGGCAGTGCGAATTCGCGCTGTCAGTCGAGGTCACAGTAAAATGCGGCCGATCGGCCGCGTGGTCGAACCCCGGCGGAGGCGACCGTATTTCACTTAGTTAAGTTTAGGGTTCATGTTGCTTAAATGGTTAGTATGTAAGGGACCCGCGCACCCCTGAAGTAATGCGAAAGCGGTTCCGGGGAGGAACGATAGTATGAAAGAAGAAACAAAAAATCTACACCTAAAAAATGTTTTTGAAATAATCAGTGTATATACATGGTGTTTATGTTAATAGTACCCTTATCATAATTCACTTTGAACTAACCTCAATTTCAATGGAGTTATTATTTACAAGGATTAACTTATTCTTTTACTATTTCATCCTTTTAACTTTGAAAGTTCAGAAAGTATTCTTAACTACCTTGGTTTTCACGAATTTTAAATAAACATCTCATCAAACAAATAACGTATTAAGGTTTCATTGAAAACGATGGCCCTAGAACGTAATTAGTGGTAATTTGAAGTTTTCTGTAACGCCCTACGGGTAGAACAGACGATTATACCATCGTCACACCAGAAAAAGTGTTAGCCAAAATATTAAGTAATCTGAAAATGACACAAAAAGTACATGACTCGACTTAAACTTTTATGTAGAATCCAAAATATAAAAATATCAGAGTATTCCATTAAAAATAGCAAATTACCAAAACACGTATATAAAATCAATTTTGGAAAACCCCCTACCACCACGATATTTAGAACACCTAAATAAGTATTTTGGCAACTAAGAGGCCATCTTCAGTAGGAACTTGAACTAACCAAAGTAACTTCGCTGAGGAATACCTCAACAATTGAAGTCCAATGTCCTATTCCGTATATGAAATGAATAACGTCACGTTCTTTTAGCAACACGATAGAATTTTCATCAAATAGTTTCGGAGTAATTAATTGTCTAGTATTAGTACAAACACCCTTTATACATGTATATTCTGCTTTAATCTATGAATGATCTCTTGGTGCTAATGCTTCTGGTCCCTGTGGTTGTTTATCCCTCTACCCTCTCAACACCATCGACCTGTATCTTCTACTACAGTTTAATCTTGAACATTGACCTCGTTCAAATTTCCGCTACTGTTCTGCAATTTCTGATATGCAAAAGCAGTCCAACATCTCTTTGGACGTTATCCCCCCAACTCACTCTTGGTCTGCCTTTTCCTTGGTTGCCTGCTAACTCTCCTCTGCTTACCTTTGCCGGTAAGCGAAAGTCTTCCATTCGTTCTCAATTGCCAGCCCAGCTAAGTTACTGTACTTTAGTAACTATATCTGGTTCTTTCAATTTGAAATTATATCTTTCCTCCATATATTGTTGTCCTATATTGGGTCATATATCCTTCTTAAAGCCTTTTTTTAAGACAGATAACATTACTTTCTCTTCATTAGCTTGCTTAATGCATAACATGCTCTATTTCCTTTCGCTAACCTATTTATTGTCTCTTATATTTTATGGTTAGTATTATTAACGCCGCTTCCCAAGCAGGTCAAACTACGGACGATTTCTATGATATTATCCTCAGTTGTCAAATTCTATGCCAATCTTCAATTTGTTTTGAACCAATTTCTTTAGTTTTGTCTATATTATCCTCTAAGCCCATATTCTCAGCAGCTTCCTCTAATTACCCGAACCTTTGTTTAACGACAAGCAGTGATCTGTTTAATATATTAAGCTCGTCGGCATATACGATTAGTTGACATTCCTTAGTTACAATAGTCTAAATTCAATCTATATTTACTTCCCGTACTACCCTATATTAAACAGGATGGGCACCGATCCATTCCGTTGCCGTAGCCCGTTGTATATCTCAAAGCATTCTGATTTGATATTCTGGATCCTTACTCGGCCCTTGGCATTATTCATCGACATCCGCTTTAGGTTTACTAGCTTTATTGGGTTTCCAAGTTCTGTCATTGCTCTGTAAAGCGCTTCCTTGATTACAATATCATACGCCTGCTTAAAAGAAAATTTGGTATAGACTCGCGTTACGTTATCAGGTGTTTTCCATACTTTGATGGGTAGGGAGCAATCGATCTGTTACTGCGATAGCCTCCCTGGTATTTTCCTATAACTTCCTTGACGTACGGCATTATTCATTCTCGGAGAATGATTGTAAATATTTTGTAAGCGCTGCAGTGAAGCGATATCCCCCTGTAGATTTTGCTTCATTCTTATAGATCGGACAGATTACTACTGTCGTCTACTATTCTTCTTCTTCTTTGCAGTATCTCGCGAGATAAGGATTGCCACCTCTCTAGAACATCTTCTGAATTAATAGAATTTTACCTTCTGTATTTTTGCACATCGCTTCTCGAAGCTAATACTCGTTACTTGCTTTCTTGATATCGCCGTTGTAGTTTCTAACTTCTCTGGTGTCATATACTTCCTGTTACATGCCTATTTGTTTAATTGAGCTCTTTTCTTGCTCGTACACATGCCCTGGGCTTCCCTTCTTAATCGGTTAAATTCTTCTTCTGTTACTCGACTACGTCTATCTAAGAAACGACTCCACGACTGCTTAATTTAATATAATGATAATTAATGGTCCATATAATTTTAATTTCGTTTATTTTGCTAATAGTAGAGTTGTATGCACGTCAAGCAAAGCAGCAAAGTAAATAGAACAGCTAAATAAAAGTTATTTTCTTCTAGTTACCAACAGTGTTGAAGCGATTTCAAGGCCTTATAAACTTGCGTCACTCTAGAATGAAACAATAAAGGCGGTAACCATGACAGCGTACCGTCTAACTTGCTTGTATGATGAGACTCTTGATGCCCTCAGATTTACCAGCACTTTAGCTCATGTGACGTTAGGACTAACCATCACCTAATTTTACTACAGTGCTATCACTATACTAAATGTAAAGTATTCAAACTGTGTTCGAGTTTCACTTAAGCCATTAAACACATCAAACAAGCATCTGTGTTTCATAATACCATCAATAAAAATTTATATATCACAATATCATGTAATATGTGTTCGGGTTGCCTATTTTGGAATGTTAAACTCGTACTCTCTTGTGTATCACTCCGTATATTTTCAATAAAGTGTTTATTTATGATTAGCAGCTACCTAGCTAGCTAAAAGCAGTTCGCAAGATAGCAAAATGTTTGTACTAAATAAGATACATTTAATACAGGTACATTTGATACTCTTACAGCAATATAATTCCTATCATTGATTAACATTTTGAAAATGTATTCCAGTTAAATATAATATTTTAAGAATGTTTTGTAGAACGCAAGGGAAAATTCCAGCAACTCTACAACAAATGATTTAATTGTGTCAATCGCATATTTACAAGGAAGGTTATGTGTTTCCTACAGTAAGCTACGACATGCCTGCAGATAAAGAAAATTAAATGCCTACTTCATCTTTCTATTGTTTTTTCTAGTTGATATTGTGGTCGACAGATATCCGGATTTGACCTCACTCAAATGTTTTGTGAAGTTCATAAAACGAAAGCTTGTGGGGATACACTTTAATTGGTATGTTTTATAGTAATACATACAACGTAAAATACGAGAAACTCTATGTGATGTTAATTATGTTCTACCAAAATGTATTTATCGTATTGTGCATTGTTAAACTGTTAATGAATTACCGCTATGAAATTTTATTAGAATAAATTTGGTTATCTAAGACTGCGGGATCTACTTTTATAAGGAGGTGCATTTATTGCGATATAGTAATAGCAAATAGGTATTTTAGAAGCGAATTCCATGATTCCTCTAGAACAATTGATAGTTTTCAAACTATTTTTCCGTAATTGCCTACTGTATTTCTTTTTGGTAAATAATAGTGCATATATCCAAAACCCATTAATTTTGACTCCTTTGACAGCAGAAACATTCTACTAAAAATACGTTCTATTCTAACATGTACACTATTTTGCGGCAATTAAAGCAGGATGATCGTGAAAGTACTCCCACATTACTTTCAAAAAATAGCAGCTTTTTTGTAGATACAAAAAACATGACAAATAACAATTAATTACACGAAATACAGTGTGATTATTTTATCTTGTAACAGGTTGTTGGCTACACACATTATAACTGTTTGTATTCTATAGGTATCCTAGTAAACTTTGCATTGTTTAAATAAATAAAAATCAAAGTAGTTACGTTGGATGTACTAAGAAACTACAATGAAACTATTTACTAATAAATATGATGCAGTTTTGAAGTAGGTACATGTATAGTATTTATTTCTTGTAATTTCAACAAAACAAACACAGGCAGCATACAAATATATTGACATAACAATATAAATAGCAACAAAAATAAATTAAATAAAAACAGAAAAAAGAAACCCTAATTAATGACGTAATAAATGTTCTAACTGCCGTCCACCTTGCTGTTCACATAAGCCAATCCGTCGCAGAAGAGCATTTTTTTTAACACGAGTTAGCATGTATTGTTAGCATTTGATTAACCTACATGACTCAACAATTCGTTCACGTAAATCTTCTTGAGTTACTACGGGAGTTTCGTAAACATCATTTTTCTAACACGTAAAATGTAGATAAATTTCCCCATTTAAACTGCCCACAAAGAAAGGGCGGCCAATTATAAAGTTGCCAATGATACCACACTACACATTTACAGAAAAAATTTTTTGAAAACATGCTTGCCAAATCCAATGTGGGCTATCCTGTGAACAGAAATGGCAATTGTGTCTAATTTACACATCCATTGCTTCGTCAGAAAATAGAATATTTCTTAAAAAACAGTGGATTAGTTCGATTCTTAAAAATTGGCAGAAATTCATTCGACGTGGATAATCATCTGCAGTTAAGATGTTGCTCTAATGTGACGTGGTAAGAATGAAGCCTGTTTGCTTTTAAAATGTTAAATACTGAACTTTAGCTAAAGCCTACAGTTTTTGCAACCGCTCGTTGGCTTATATAGGGATTACCAGTTACTTGTTCGATTACTGTCGCTTCAGCTTCTACAGTTGTGGCATGTCTTTGTCTCACCTTCGGTTTGGAAAACTGTCCGTATTTCCGCAAATTTATTTCCAAAAGCTTAAACGCATTATGTAAGGGATGGTGTCTATCTTTATGCATATAGCCTTAACTACTAAGTCCGCCGCCCCTACGCATTCTCCCAACATCAACATCATATTCGTTTCCTCGCTATTAAAATACATTAAAACCGATTGTTACGAGGGGAGTTTATTATGTTATCTATCTAAGTATGAAGGTAACAAGTTAAAGAACCAACAAAATTTTATTTTTCGATATAACTCTATACAGAAATGACAAATCTTTGCGAGTTGTATCAAACCTGGAGGATACACTCTAAAACGTCACAGAGCCTTGACATAATAAAATTGTCACGATAGCATTTTGCTTCCATAGCTATGTAGCCATAAAAGACTTCCCTGGTATTATCACAAGCTGTACAAATTAACAACTTTGTACATAAGTTTGTTAAGTTCTGGCAAAACAGTAGTTGACATTTACCTATCCAAAGGACTCTTAATGTAAAAAAATATTTTTTGTAGCTAAAAAAACAGTGTTAACTAGGTGAGAGATGTTAACTACCTACTTGTTACAAGATAAAATGATCACCCTGTATAAGCACTGCTGGCGAATACAACGCTTAGTTGTCAACTAACAAAGGAATCTACGTTATCGACGTTTATGATTACGACGTTGCATATAAATTATACTTCATCGGCTGGATTTTGAACACCCACTATTTTAAGAAGAAAGTATCTAAAGAAAATTAAATAATATGTATACGGAAATAATTATAAATAATTATGAATGGCATCTTGTTTTAAAATTTGAAAGGCATTAGAAGAAATCTAACCTTTTGAAATAAATTCATGTAACAGAAACCACAATGTTCTGTACTTTTCCAAATTTTGAAAAAAGAATTGTGTAGAATTTTAATATTTTCACAGTGTGACACAGAAACATTTCTACGCTTACCAGCCGAAGCAGCAGCTTAACAATTTAGTAAACATTAAAACAATTTTAACATAAATTACCTGCTAGTCTATAGTTAAGGCTACTAATTGAGATTTATTTCTAGAACTGCAACGTTTTACGGTGAACATTATTTTAAATTTAAATTTAATGCAAATCGGGTGTAACACACCGTGCAGCAGAAAACAGTATTTGGAGCACTATTCACCCCCAAAGAGTTAAATCAACAGGGGTTGAGCAGTTCTGCACCTGCACCCTATATTTACTTCCGCTCCATCTACCCATTTTGTTCCAGAATGCTTCTAATTATAACGAAACCAATTTTCTCTACAATCCAAAACTTTTCCTTGTGAAACATGACGATATTTCCCTAACAACTTAACAAAGCCAGCTTGTGTAAGTCGAAAGATCCCATTTATTGTCTTTAAAGTGCAGATAAAAGGATTTTGCCGTGGAAGAAGTCACTGCAAACTTGCTCCTCTGTTTTTATTTATTTTAAAACAAAAATTTGCGGTGATTTTTATTTGACGTTGAGTGTTTCCTAGTTCTTTTTGTATTTTCCTAAGACGTCGCGGCGCCCAGAAGAGCTAGAATATAGTGAATTATGGGGTCCTTAGTGGAAAATCCTCTTCGAAATCAAGAAAATCCGTTTCGACTAACACAAGCTTAACGCAGCAAAATTTAAGTGTTTCCATTTGAGAAGACCTGCGGGAGTTTTCCGTGCATTTCCATACAATAAATACGACCTTTCGACATTTTAAAAGCAGTTCCATACATCTCGTTAACGTAATACGGTCGAGGGAAGGTGCTGTGTTTGCGTGAAAATTGGTTTAATTATAATTCAAAGCAGTCAGGGAAAAACTGGGACGAGAAGCGATTCAGCGTAAATAATTGCTTTCCATTAGGAAACACTTTTGTCTAAATTTATTAATTATGGAATTAGATGAAAAGAAATGAAAATAAAACTCAATGCAAGTTATGGTCGATTTTTTATGCTCCGAATGACCCGAATAAAACGGGAACGTGACGCACTTAAGAGAAAATTTATTCTCTCTGCAACCTTTTAATGAGGGAGAATGCATGCACCAATAACTTCCAAAGCAGAAACTAAAAATTTAGAACATGCTGGAATTTTATTTATATCTATCTGTTTTTTTCATTTGTTTAATATCCTGGTTAAAATATATGCGTTAAACCTTAAACTTAAATTAACACAAATATTTATAGAGTGAAACCTCTCTATTATGAAAAGCATGAAGAAAAAGTGTCTATAATAGAAGGATGTCCTTATTAGGGCGGTCAAATAAGACATAACTGTAATAATGCATAAAAATCCTACATTATAAAGTGTGATCAAAACATTTATCCAAAAAAAGAGCCGTAGAACTTAATTCCTACAGTTTATAACATTTGCTATAATTATTTGTATAATAGTTATCAAAGTGTAGTTAAGATGTTACAATTATTTGTAGACTAGAACACACAATATTTACGTTTAAAAACAAAATTTAACATTCTTCAGGATTACAATTATCCTATAAGTATCTTTCGCTCCTGGTATAATTCGGCGTTTGAATTACTTGAATAACCTTGATGGATTCTATGTAAGGTAAAGAATTGGAGATAGTTAGTAGATAAAGTCACACAGCCTGTTCTAAAAGGGTTTCAGATCATTTGCTCGCCGCCACTTACTCGCTGCCCTTTGCTCACCATCGATAGTTCCCTGGGAAAGATGCTCGCCAAGACAGCTCGCAATCCGTTTGCTAGACAAACAACTTACTCGCAGAACTAAGCGTAACTCTACCAACGCAGAAAAACCAATTCATATTTTGTTAGGCACCTTCGTTCGTAAAATAATTCAGCACATCTGTTGCTTCATAATTAAAACCTTTACTTCAGTTTACAAATACCAAAAGTATATGAAAAGTACTATTTTTTAAATCAGTTTTTGATATTTTAGGGAAATAATCGTTTATGGAAGTGGTCTGACTAGATACATTTTTGGAAACTTAAAATGCTGTTCCTAAGTTATTAATTAAAAATAATTTGAATATTTATACAACATACAAATCAGATCACTTTTAATTAATTTTACTAGAAACAAAAAACATAAATACTGCCCTAGACGAATTCACATACAAGAACAGGCAACCATGTTAACTATTAACATTCCTTAGATGTATGTGAGATTGTGTGAAATACCAACAGCATATTCTAAATGCTTACAAATAATATTTTATTTGAAAAATAAATTCCTCGTCAAGTATCTGTCCAACGAGCAATCGGCATGGCGAACAAATAGTTGTCGAGCATAGACACCCGCGAGCAAACAGCAGGCGAGCAAACGGTGGCGAGCAAGTGGACGGCAACCCTCTAAATGGATCTAGCTATGACTACATTGAAGTTGTTTTTCATATCTAATCAATGGCAATTTTTATTCTAAATAAAAAATTATCTTTACAACCACAACTGCACGTATTTAAGAGATTAAAAAATGCGTCCAACACATAATAAATAGAAATTTGCAAATCATTATAACATAAAATAAATTGAATATGAATATAAACCTGTTCTGAACTTCTAATCTAACTATTGAATCTCTGCTCATCTTTGCAAATGATTGTTCTTGTCTTGTTCTTTATATGCTACCTTGTAAAAACGTGTAATTATTGTGAGAAAAGTCGTATGGTATGTGTACTTTGCATGTTTTAATGTATACGGCCGTAGTTTCCTTAGATTTAGACTGACTATTATTATTTTTTATATATGGTTAAAAAAGCTCCAATGTAGTGATAACTGAACCCTTTAGAGAAACCTATGCATATGTATTAAGCAGATAAATCGAAATTGTAAAGCATCCGTCCAGGTTTGCCAAGCAATTCAAACCCCGACTTTGCCAGGCGCAAAACTTACAGAATGATCATAAACCCTGCGGTTGTCAATGTTATGCATTCAGCAGTAAATATTTTGTGTTATAGGCTAAAAAATAACTGTAGTAAATCACTAAAGTATATGTTGGTAGCTGCTAAATAATTGTAGTAAATGATATAGACTGTAATGCTGAAAGAAAAGCACAAATTTTGTCATCTACGGCCAACCTTCATATATTATTTATATTCATTGACAAGCTTTTCATCCCACTGCTGGGCATCGGCCTCTTCTCTGCCACTTGTTTCTCCTCAGCGCTAAGGTAGAAACAAGTTTAACGTCGAATCCGAACGACTGAAATTCCAGAGAAGGTTTTTAGCATTACGATCCCACGGTTGCAAGCCGGATTGAGAAATAGTGTGTGGCGGGTTGCAGAAAAGATTTTTTAAATTTATATACCTACCCTTAAATATCTACTGTCACATACAAGTTGTCACCTGATGCGTTACTTTTAATCAGTTTCAGTAATATATGTGTATAAGAACGCATGAAATTTATCTTGTAAAACTAATACTAATACATTATTAGAAAGTTAGAATTCAAACTCTATGTCTAATACAAAAATATTAAACAGACATACTTTCTTTACATTATGTTATTTTAAATTGTTGACTAACCACATCATCATATTTTAGACACTAAAAATTTTGCCTATCTGGGGTAATTCCAACTCCAGTAGTGATTTTTAACGTGTTACACATCGCAGTGGCACAGGACCTACGGCTTTACTTCTTATCCGACAGAAGGCGCATTTTCAGATTTCTCCCCGCTAGAAAAATCTTGCCGACCTCAGCCAGGTTCGAACCCGCGTCCCTCGGATCTAAAGGCAAATGCGCTAACCACTAGACCACCGAAGCCGGCATACAGGGCGTTAATCAATACGTATGGGATTCCAAATAGACCAACTTTTAATAAGAAACTCATATCTGGCAATACACCGTTTTCGAGCTCCAGGTAACAGTAGTTATCTACCTGAATGTTGATTAATTAGGCCGTACTTTTTTTACACTCTCTCTGGCCCCATTTACTGTACCTTCTTGTAAGAAGTGTTGTCTGAATAGTTGGAATAAGTTCCATTGGGGATTCGTTAACAAATGTGGCTGCAACACGACGGTACGGCAACACATTTTTCGCTTACCATCCGAGATTATATCAACCAAGTATTCAGTGACTGTGATGGATTGACCGAAACGGACCAGTAGTGTAACCGCCATGCTCTCCGGACCTAACCCCCTTAGATTTTATATATATATATATATATATATACGAGACGCCTATCCAGTATGAAGAAGATCTACTAGCACGTATGGCTGCAGCGCAAGAACTCTAAACAACGCGTGAACTTGTTGAAAGAGTGTATCAAAATATGCTTTGGATGTGCAATACTTGCACTGAAGTTGGTGGTCGTCCTTTCCAGCAATTATTGTAGTATTTGATGAATAAATAATATTATTGTGAACAGTACTTGTACTATTTGACTATTATAACCGTTACTCTTAAGTCAGGTCTTAGCTCAGAAACGGTGCGCTTCCGGATATAAGTTTCTTATTAGAAGTTGGTCTATTTTGAATCTCCTATATACTATATAAATCTGTAATACGTATTCATTAATACCCTGCATAATAAACCTATTTAACTATAAATTCGTTGATGTCCACGTGTCTGATAGTGGGATAGATTGCATAAATATAATAAAAATCAATGTCGATTCCCACAAAATTTAATAAATGAACTTACACAATTTTAATGTTTTCGAGTTAACTATAACCCGTCTTTAGACCAAAAATAACATCAGCACAAAGTACTTAAAATTAACATCAAAAAGGGGGTAATCAAAAATTACGGAGCATGCTACATTAAATTAAACAACATTTCTCTAACCTCAACCGCAACGCCGGCAGGTCAAAAAATAAAAATAATTACGTTGAAAAGTTTTCAACGTAATTTATTTTTTGGTCTGAAGATGGGTTATAGTTAACTCGAAAACGTTAAAATTATATAAGTTCATTTATTAAATTTTGTGGGAATCGACAATGATTTTTATTATATTTAACTTATAGCAGCAAATTTATTCATAATAGGTAGATCAGAATAATTATCACTGAAGATTATAATAATCGTAAAAAAGAGATTGTTAAAGTAAACTTTCTTAAAGTAAGGACTGCTCATGACAAAAGGGGTTACTGTTCATACAGCCTGCTAAGTTTGAATATGACCCATAACGAAAATACATGCATTTCGAAATTATTTAATTTTTAGTATTAAATATTATCAGTGTGGCGGTAACTTAGTTGATTTGAGGCGCTCGCTTTTGAGTAAACCATCGATTGTAGCTTTAATTAGGTCGCCAGCCTTAGCACGACAGTTATTAAAAAATTTGTGCCGCAACCCACCGTACACCATTCTCCAATCCAGCTTCGTCAACCGCGGATCTTAATGCCAAAAGTGTTGTCTGAAATGTTTAGCGTGCGGATTCGACGTAAGGCTCCCGTGTTTTAATCTTAGCGCGTAGAAGAAACATGTAGCAGAGAAGAGAATCCGGTGTCCAGCAGTGAGACGACTAAATATTATCATTGATTTCTAAGCAAATTTTCCAAAGCAGGAAACAATTTATCTTTTACTATTTTCAATAAAGTGTATTTAAAAAATAATAACGCAACTAAATTTAAAGAAGAGTGTACGTATATGTGTGTGTGGTGGTAGCTCAGTTAGTAGAGCGCTCGCTTTCTGAATAAAACGTCGATTCTGGCTTGGGTTCGAAACCTAAGCAGAACTATGCAGATTTATAAAAATCTTGTCTGCAACCCAGCGCACACAATTTCCCAATTCGGCTTGCAACCGTGGGATCTTAATGCTAAAAACCTTCTCTGGAATTTCTGTCGTTCGGATTCGACGTTAAACTGTAGGTCCCCCGTGTTTCTACCTTAGCGCTGAGGAGAAACACGTGGCAGAGAAGAGGCCGATACCCAGCAGTGGGATGGAAAGGCTGTTGATATGATGATACGTATATTTCTTCTAAAAAAAGATGCAGGTGCAGGTTTGAAACCCGTGAAATATAATTTTTTTAACTAAAACCTTGACCACTGGGCTACGCTGGCACATTTCGGTGGGTTGTTCACTTAAGTGGTATTATTAAAGCTCAGCGTAAAATAATAATACTATATTTAATTCGACATTATAAAAATGAAAGCTAGCTACATATTTTGCGAAATTTATTTCCCTCCCGTCCACAGATTAAATTACATGTGCTTTTCTGCTTGAGCAACAGGAAATTATATAATTCCACAAATGCATGTGCTTACATATGGAGCGTATTCAAAGTCAGCACTGTGTGTGCCGAGCATAAAAGCAACTACTCACTCCTATTTTCTTTAATAACTCACGTAAGCGAAATTAACTCTGCACTAGCTTAGCCCGCGGGCTACGCCCCACGCTTGTAGGATATATTTTTTAGATAATACAAATTTCAGCGAAGGCTAATAACGGATTTCATTCAGTTGGCTGCCTGTACGTTTTAAAACATCGTTATTATGATAAAAAAGTCAACCAAAAATATTTTTAAATTAACATAACAATAATTAATTATTAACAATATACTGCTAAGTCAAAGTAACAGATTTATTAACATCCCCGGTATTTTATAGTAAAATCGTACATTTCGTATTAAATGCAAAGCCGATTTTTTTATATAAACTTTTATAAAGGTTTGTGTTCCTTAAAATAGTAAATTTCATTAAAAACAAGGTTAGCAAATACGCAGCTTCCGAAATTGAGCTTTATACAACCCACGCAACGCCTCTAACAATTCGATACTGTAACTCATATGATTGCGGTCGAAAGACAGCTACAATATTTCTTCTTCTCTTCGTGGTTTATACGTTATAGATTTGTTTCGGCTCTCTTTCCGGCTGATTTAACAACACATTATTTCCATTTCCCTGCTTTTTTCGTATGCAATCCCCTTCTAGTATCTCTCTAGATATTCTGCCTACTACGTTCTGTATTTTTCTACCACGTTATCATGATCCTCTGCTTACAGCTATTCTTTTATCTGCTCTCGTTCACCCCACAATTGCATTATTGATATTCGAATTCTATTTTTATGTTTGAACTTGGTTGAGCCTTTAGGGTCCACGTTTCGCTCTTCTATAATGAAGTTGTCATAGCCATTATTTTTTATAATTATATTTGAGATTCTGTTCCAGCGTTTAAAAGTATTTCTAACTGTTCCATGCATAATATTTAGACGTATTTACTTATCACTTATATCTTTTTCTTCAGTATAATAATATTTCAAATTCTAAACACACTATGTCGATTATATTATTGCGTTTTTAACATTAGACCGTATAGAACGCGGAATGCCATAACTTAAATATATTTTTTCAAATGGAATGCACGCCGCTGTAGTTCATTTTCGTCTTTCGCCATTATGACTTGATCAACTGCAAATCTTTGAAGTATATCAATATATTAAATCTCTCTAATTCCTCCTTCTACTGTCGTCTGGTGCCGTCTAGATATAAATTAAATAGCGTTGGTGATAAACTACACCCCCATCTGGCACCTCTTCTCTTTGTTCTATTGTCCGTTACGTTATTGGATGATATTGGATTTATACATATATTTGTGTATTTGTATAAGTTTGCAATTGATTTTATAAGCTGTAGAAGTTTAAGGAAGAACAATTTTGGGAGACGTTTAGACTACATCATTATTAATATAAGAAGATTTACTTTGCACCTTTGGTTATCTTTCCTTTTTACAACATTATCGGCAGATAAGCGTATTGCGGATGATATCTGGAATCATGTGTTGCACGAATTAAGCAGCATTTGTTGATGCTCTAAAAAAACAATTTTTGCAGTTTAAGTAGTTTTATTGCTAGTAACTAAAATAATACCATGTTTTCTAGGAAAACAACGTTGCATTTCTTACCCCTTTACCCCTATTTATAAAATAAACAAATTATACAAATTGTGTTGATTTATTTGCTTGATTGGTACATAATTGAAAATTTGAGTGAGCACAAAAGTGCAAATTGAATTTTGCAGAATTTCAACGTTCGTAAACTACATTAAAAGTTTGAATTTTTAATTTTTGTCATTGCATCATTTGCAACTTGTTATGAAGTGGTTGGAAAGGCACTAGTAAAGTAAATGCAATAATTTTTTTCTGTATAATATTCAAATGTTATCAATTGGTATCTTAATTATCATCTATCAGTTTTGACCTCTCAAATATTTCTTTATAATGGGCCCGTTTGCCACATTATCGATAGTAGTAATACAAATGTTAAATCCGAGAAATAGAAAATAATTCCAAACCTATAATATTTTTAAATTATTGAATTAATATTAATATGAAAAATATACAACTACCTTATCAAAGGTATTCAAGGAAAAGCTATGTAAGACAATCAAGAATTACTGCTCAAGGCACTGATACGAGGGCAGCCATTTAAGTCTTTACAAACGACTACTAGGTGGCGCTATTGAGATGTGTCATTACTATTTCCGAAAAAAAAAACCAGTGGCAGCTTGTAAATAAAGTAGTTTGTTTACAGTGAGCGTTTAAAAAAACCAATTTTGTGAAAAAATGGAAATTTCACGTGAAGGTTTTCGTTGGATGATTTTTTACGATCTTAATAAAGGCCTAACTCAACAACAGTGCAATCCAATAGAATCGCTTCGTTCAACTTTTGGTAATAAAGCACCATCAGAATGGACTGTTTACAATTGGTTTGCAGCATTTCGTCGTGGTCGTGCGTTCGTCAGTGATGAATTTGGTGAAGGTCGATCAAAATCGGCAATTATTCCAAATAACATCGATGCTGTACGAACGTGATTGAAGAAGATCGGCATGGGACTTACAGTGAGATAGAGGCGTCCTCAGGCACATCGAAGACTGCGGTAGATTCGATTTTGCAGGAACACTTAGCTGTGGAATAGATCTGTTCCCGATGGATACCGCATAAGTTAGAAAAAAGGCTCGTGTTAATTGGTGTAAGGAAATGCTTAAAAATTCGACCGAGGAACTGCAAAATCCGTATACAACATCGTAACAGGTGACGAAACTTGGATATATTCGTACGAACCGGAAGCTAAGCAACAATCCACTGTTTGGGTGTTCCAAGACGAACCGAATCCCACAAAAGTTGTTCGTTCACGAAGCGTTTCCAAGAAAATGATCGTTTGTTTCTTTGGTTGTACTGGACATGTAGCAACCATTCCTTTAGAGGATCGAACGTTAACTGTTCAACGCTGAATGGTGTAAAACAATTTGTTTGCCAGAAGTCATCGACAAAATCAGGAAAACCAATCAAAACCATTGCATCATGCTTCATGATGACAATGCCAGCTCTCACACAGTACGTCAAACAATTGATTATTTGCAGGAGAAAAACATAGAATTAATGTTTCATTGCACCTGATTTATTGCCTAACAACTTCTTTGTGTTCAATGTCAAACAAAAATTGCGTGGACAGCGATTTTCATCACCTCAAGGAACGGTTGAAGCCTTCAAAACCCATATTTTTGATGTACCAACTTCAGAGTGGAAAATTGTTTCGAGAATTGGTTTGAACGCATGCAAAAGTGTATAAATTTTAAAGACAAATATTTTGAAAAACAGTAAAACAGTTTGTACCATCACAATTTTGTTGTTTGTTAGCTTTTGTAAAAACTTAAAAGGCTGCCCTCGTGCAAGCTTGTATTGTATAACCAGAAATGATAAGTATCGAAATTATATAATCTTAGAATATAAAGGAAGAATCAGAAGAAAGTGGAAAGACTAAATATAAAATTAATGATGCCATAACCAACAACGGGTTCAAAATATGCACAGGAGAAATATATGGCATGTTTTATATTACACATATAAATTGCTAGCTGTGGTATCTAAAATTCCATATTTATATATAAACAAACAAATACGTACGGCAACGCTGTCAGAACATCGATGATACATTTCCAGATTAAAAGGCCTCTTTGAGGTGGCTTTAAAGAATAAACAGTAGCAGTAATAGTTAAATATGTTTGGAAAAGACAGTTTTGGAAGAAAAAATCGGTATAACACAACCATTGTCGTATTTCAAAGTTCAAACCCCAAGGCACCTCGAAACAAGCCTCTCCATAGTAATACTAGCCCTGACCTTAGAATGTACTAGTGCGAAGGTCTTCTATCTTCTCGTGGATATAATGAAACACCTTCAGTGAAACCTGAAGTCTTCTATCGTCAACAGCTTTCTCGTCCTACTACTGGACATTGATCTCTTCTGTGCTACACGCTTCTTCTTGGCGCTAATGTAGAAACACTCAAGACAGTTTATTGATGGATCCGAACGACAGACATCCAGAATAGATTTTCGGCATTGAAATCTCACGATTGCCAACCGGATTGGACAATTATGTGTGATGGGTTGCAGGATAAGATTTATATACGCTGCGTGGTACTGCTGGGGAATCGAAAACTAAGTCCAGAAAGCGAGCGCTCTGCCAAGCGAGTGGTAGCTCACACACGCCTAAAGATTCAATGCAAATTCCACCATGTTCACCGCACCCCTAATCACGTAGACTTCCTTCGTTTGATAGCTCATAGTTACTAATTGAATATTCAAAATTAGCTTGGGCTTTGTCTGGAGAATAAAAACACCGTTCCTGCTTCTTCTGTTACTGTCGCCTTTTAAAATCATCATTAAGGGTGAAGGTGAGAAAAAGACCATAATCATTCCATTTGGAAAGAATGTGGAACCTCCATGATAAATGCGAGCTGAGAAATTTGACGTTTCACCGATAAATCAAATTGGAACAAGCAATTATCTAGATAAACGGAGGTGTATTCGATGTTGGCTTCCACAAGAGACCTTATTAAAAAGATTTCAATTCATGGAAGACATTTCCCTACTCAAGAGGCATCTCATACTCTAAATATGATATGGTAATATAATATAGAGAAGGAATAGTCAAGAGGATAGAGCTTTAACTACAGAAGAAACATCAGAACCACTGTTTCGTCCTAAGCCGGTACTGGGTATGCATCTATACGGTAAAAATTGGAAACTCTGTTCACAGCTGACTGGCCGTTGCAAATTGGATTACTGCAAGCGAAAGTTATATCAAGTAATAACGTAATGAACAAACTTTGTTAGGCGGGTCTCTGAGCGGATTAATCCTACTTCCATTCCGGGGTCAGATCATCTTAGGTCTATCCGGACACAACTCGTCAATCTTTGGTCAAGTTCACGGAATACAGTTTCACGGTTTACGAACTCCCTGAAAATCGACATTTGCTAGTAGAAGTAGTGTATCTGGTAATATAGAATTCACCAAAGGTACGTGGGCGTAGGACATCTCTTTGTCAACTGTGTGAATGTTTAAATTACCAAACAAAGCCCAGGAAGACCCTTAACTGTGTTCATTAAAATATAGGGACGTCTTACTTAAACGCAAACTTCGATCATTAATTATTTGTATGTATTGAAAGCATTTACGTATTATTTCTTTAAAGACTGAAGAAGCTTTCAAGTTTTAACTCGGATTTGAGATAATGGAAGTGAGAAATTTACATTTCTAACAGTTATTTCCACTTTCTTTATACCGTGAGTGCAATAAAAACCCGAGTCAAAGACACGCTTGGAATTTTAAAGTCTTGCATTAGATTAATCTGCAATTATAAAGATGTAAACATTATAAACATGTTTAACTGTCATACATTAATAATTGACAGTTTACATTTCAAATTTTATTAGGTTATTTATTTAATTATTTATGAGAAATTTAAAATTAACAGTTTATTTTTCTAGTGTAAATACTCTTAGGTAGCTGTATTCAAGGTTGCATTGCCGCCTCAAGTGTGCTGCGGTCCCTGTGGTCAAAGTAGTGAGGTTTTGCAGTTATGAGCTATGTAAATAAATGTTTATTTGCAATAAAGTTGTTGCATACACATTTTCAGAACAAAATAAATAAAAGATTTAACGATCGACGTTGAAAATGTTGACCATTCTTTCCTAAACATAAATGCACTCTTCTCTTAATATTTTCAAACACATTCACCAAGAAATAAGGGTAAGTTCATCTAACTTTTGTGAAATTACATTTTGTAAACCTTTTAGATTCTGTGGTCTATTACTAAAAATAATGTTCTTTAGATAAGCGAATAGAAAGAAGTCTGGTACTGTAAGGTCGGATGACCTTGGTGGAAATAAATGGCTACTAATTAACCGATCATCATAAAATTCCTGTGAAAATTGTATGACACGATTAGCAGTATGTGCTGTGGCTATATCCTGCTAAAAGCAACGATTTATAATTTCATCATCATGAAGTTCATTGGAAAGGGGGGTTAAGATATTCTGAAGATAATAATCGGCAATTATATATTATCTGCAAAAACTATTCGTCTTCTTGAAACAGCGACCCATAAACTGATCTTTTGAGGATGTAACGGTGTTTCCTCAAACATATGTGGATTATCTGTTGTCCATATTCTCATATTTTGGCTATTACGATACCCATTGAGGTGAAATTAGGCTTCAACGCTGAACCAAGTAAGATCCAATATGTCATTATTATTTATTTTGTTTAAGAACCAGTGAAAATAATTTGTTCTAGGTTGGAAACCACGCGGTAAAAGTTGATAAACCATCTGCATTTTGTGTAGAAACATGCTCAAATCTTCTTTTTTAATTGTTCGACAAGTACCGTATGACCAATCAATTTCTTGCCTTATGTTTCTGGTCGGCTGAAAAGGAGTAGCTTCCATGATATCCCTAAGATTATCAATAACTTCTGCAGTTCTTTTCACAGGTCTTTCGGGTCCCTTTTTCCTTTCAACGCTTCCACCTTCTCTCGAATTATTCACAAGAATCTTGGGAGTTTGATAGAAATTGTTATAAGCGAAGTTTGCAGCTTCATTCGGATGACGCTATTGAAATTCTGTGAAACATGTTTGAAACGAATATTGCCATTCCTCATTTTCATTCTTTGTACCATTATGCAAATAAGATTCTAATATGAGAATTTTATGTTCCACCGTTAACATCTTTAAATTTACGGTAATGTAATTGTAATGACTTCTGCTGCAATCAAGTAATTAAATAAATAACCTAATAAGGTTTCATTTAAAATTCCAAGAGTGTCTTTGACTTGGGTTTGTTATTGCTCTCGCGTTACTGGCAGTATAGGAAAGATTACACAGTATTGTGATAGACCTTGCAAAATTTAGAATACAAACATGTTTATGTAGATTTATGAGAAACTTTGTCTTCCTCCCACTATATCCGACTCGTTGCCTCAATTTTTCTCCTTCCTATCTCTTATCGTTATAATCGACTCTTTTACCTTCTACCTTCTTCCATTTTTTTCCTCACCATACTTTTCGTTAATTTTCAAAGCACCAATAGTATTTCTATAACATATAATAATACTTTGACTTCTATTGTGGTTTGCCAGAGCTGGAAGGGCGGCCTAAAACATTTTTTAATTTCCAATACTTGAACTATACATGCATGATTCCAACAGCAACAAAAAGCCCTGGATGACTCCAGAAATATTAGTATTAATGGACAAAAGAAGAACCTACAAAAACAAACACCAACAACAATATCGACAAAGCCATCGCACAATACAAAGAAAAATACGGGAAGCAAAAGAACAATGGCTAAACGAGAAATGCAATGAAATAGAGGAATTAGAAACAAAACATGATGCTTTTAACATACATAAAAAGATTAAAGAGATTACAGGCTTTCCAAAAAAATATAGCAGTAATAAGATCATGAATAAAAACAATCAACTAATAACAAACAAAGAAGAACTACACCAAGTATGGATGGAATACATAAAAGACATGTTCGAAGATGAGAGAACAGAACCTCAACAGATAATTTCGGCAGAGCATGGACCAGACATACTGAATGTGGAAATCACAAGCGCATTACGAAACACAAAAAATGGTAAAGCTGCCGGACCAGACCAGATTTATAACGAATTTCTGAAACTCTTAGACGAAGGAAACATTGAATTACTCACCAACCTGTTCAATTCAATTTATCAAACCGGAATATTACCGAAAGACTGGTTAAAATCAGTTTTCATCACCTTGCCGAAAAAATCAAATGCAAACAAATGCGATGAATTCCGTCTCATAAGTCTTATGAGTCATGTACTTAAACTATTTTAAAAAATCCTACATCGCAGAATATATAAGAAATGTGAGCAAGATCTAAGTGACTCACAATTTGGATTCCGGAAGGGGTTTGGAACCAGAGAAGCGCTATTTAGCTTATCAGTACTACTGCAAAAATGTAGAGACCAACAGAAAGATGTGTTCATTTGCTTCATCGATTACGAGAAGGCATTTGACCGCGTTAAACATAGCAAATTAATGAGAATATTGGCGGAGAAAGGCCTAGACTACGAAGACATAAACGCCATCAAAAATCTTTACTGGAATCAGAATGCCACCGTAAGGTTGGATAATTAAAACACCGAAGAGATTCCAATTAAAAGAGGCGTTAGACAAGGTTGTGTCCTCTCACCTTTATTGTTTAATATCTATTCAGAAGAGATCTTCAGAAAAGCTTTAGAAAACACTGAAGACGGCATAAAAGTAAATGGTGAGTTATTTAACAACATACGGTATGCCGACGACACGGCAGTGATTGCGGATAGCCTAGAGGGTCTACAGCGCTTAATGGATGCAATAACTCGAGAAGGAGACGTAGTCGGATTAAAAATAAACACTAAGAAAACAAAATTCATGATATTCAGCAAAATACCAATAGCACAAGCTCAATTGACAATATATAACCAACAAATCATGAAAGTATCAAAATTCAAATACCTCGGTTGCTGGTTGACGGAAGATGGAGACCCAGATCTGGAGGTAAAATCAAGAATAGAATTAGCAAGATCGTCGTTCCTAAGAATGAAACAGTTACTTACCAACCGCAGCCTTCAACTGGCAACAAGATACAGATTCGTGCAATGTTACATACATTCAGTGTTACTATACGGCGTCGAGGCCTGGACACTCAAGGCTAATACGGAAAAGAGATTAAACGCGTTCGAACTCTGGGTATTCAGAAGAATGCTGCGCATATCGTGGACAGAACACATTACAAACGAAGAGGTGCTGAGAAGAATGCACAAAGAAAAGCAACTGCTAACACTTATAAGAAAAAGGAAAACAGCATACCTGGGACACCTATACCGAAATGATAAATACAACGTCTTACAGCTCATCATGGAAGGGAAAATCGATGGAAAAAGGGGACGTGGTCGAAGAAGATGCTCCTGGCTCAAAAATATCAGAGACTGGACACATATGAGTACCCATGCATTGATTAGAGCAGCTAAAGATAGAGAAAATTTTGCCGAAATTGTTGCCAACATTCATTAATGAATACGGAACTTTAAGAAGAAGAAGATTGTGATACTGGTAAACCCGGGCAAGCTCATAGCCCAGGGTCCGCTGGATATAAAGTTTGTTAAAATTTATAATGTTTATTCCTATTGCTTGTACAAATCTAACTTAATTAAATATTTGATTATTGATAATATTTGATTATTTTAAACACGATTAAATTCGGCGTTAGTCCGGTCCTGGACGGTCTGCAATTCAGGTTTTGGCCGCGAATGGCGTGCCTTCCTCTGCGTACAAGCGGGAGCGCCGTGGAAGACTCGATGCCATGCGGTTTCGGAATTAGGTTATGCTGGCTGCTAATGAGAAATCTAAATAGGCAATTAATACACAGGATATATCAAGCTGGAATTTACGGTGTCGTACTAAAAGTTAGATCGGGTGTAGTGAATTAAGTTTTGTGAATTACAAGCGGTCGTGGCTCCGTGTATTTCATCGGTGAATTTAAATTCAGCGGAATTAGAATGTTTATAATTCAAAACGTAGATTGCCTCGGCCGGCAAAAATATATTTCTTGATTCGTAGTAAATTCGCTGGCTAAAGTGAAATACGTGGATTTGCTTTAATTATTCTGGCTTATTTACGGAATAGGAATCACTAGCAAAATGCGGCTTGCGCCAGACTAATCTAGTGTACGGATTTATTTAAACGGGGATTGTGTTTAGTAAAACTCGAGATTTATATACAGGAGGTGACACCAGAAGAATGCGGCTCGCGCCAGATTAATCTAGTGTACGGATTGATTTACGGGAATACACGTCTAGAATGCGGTGTGAACCAGATAAATTCAGTGTAAGGGTTTTATTTAAACTGGATTTACTTTTACAAAACTCGGTATCCCAGGTTAGGCAAAAGTACAGGGAAACGTAATTGCTGTAAGAATGCGGTTTCCACCAGATTAAAACAGAATTGCTCAGGATTTTAGGTAGGGTTCTCAGGTTTACGGTAAATTATTTTACAAGTTCAGGTCAGGACAGGTTTTCAAAGCTCGACTAC
>JABXWE010102637.1:0-33261 GCA_014611495.1 Limonius californicus
GCTTGAGAAGCTTGCGATATATTAGCTAAGCACTCGTTGATTACTTGACTCGTGTTTTCGACGGTTTCTTCTGCGCGACGTTTGATTCTGGTGATAACAGCAGCAACCTCCACGTTTACAGCAGCAGCGCCGTGGGAATGTAAATTTAGTTGCTTTATCACTTCACCGTTTTTGGTATGGAGCCTTGCTTTGCAGCGTCCCATTTGCTCACACCGCCAAAACTTAACACTATTATCACTTTTACTCGCTTTATCAAAAACATATAAATGTCCATCGTAACGATACTTTTCCCTTGCTCGTTTGCTCAAAATTTGTTCTTCCATGTTGTAAATTAGCGCGAAATGATCAGAACGAACTGAATGCTATTTTGCAATAGGTACCCTTATATAGTTAACCACCTCATTATCCTAATATTATCCTGTCATGGAATACCTTCTAATTGCTGACAACAAATATCTTAAGTCTGGGGATTACGATAAGCATTTCTCTTTCTTCGAAAAATTTAAACCTGCACAACTAAATCACCACCACAACAATTTTAAGAATAATCTTTTGCTTTCACCCCATTGTGTAAGTAAGTACTTAAGATCAACAATCAAGATAAGACCAGATGTACAAGAAAATAAAGTTTGCATACGTTTAGAGCAAGGAAGGAAAACATGCAAATGCATAGGAATCCAAAGCTTACTTATTACTACAACAGTTAAAAACATAATATTATTCATTCCTATGCACATCCACTGTATATAGTACCCTAACTTCGAATTAAAATTAAAAAACTTTAAAAAATTTGTTACGCCGGCGATGAAACGGCCGGCGATGAAACGGCCGGCGATGAAACGGCCGGCGATGAACTGGCGGCGATGAACTGGCGGCGATGAATTGGCGGCGCTGAAACGTCCTAGACCCACAGTTAAGGCACCTGTCCCATTGTTTCACTAACCAACGTATACCCTGCTCATAGAATTCTTGTGGCTGCTGATTGAAGAAGTCATCTACAGACTACAGCTATCTATACTTCTGCGTCAGACTCAAAATACCGACCTTTTAACGCCTTTTTCAGCGGTCCAAAAATATGGAAATCTCAAGGCGGTAGATCTGGGCTATAGGATGGATGCTCTAAAACCCTCCATTCCTTTCGTTGAAGGTTTTCTTTTACCGCATTAGCAACATGAGGCCTACTATTGTCGTGCAGTAAAATGACTCCACGCATAAGTTTTCCTGGACGTTTCCGTCTTATTGCTTGATGAAGTTTCACAGTTTCATTGCACAGATTTGCACTGGCATTTGCTCCAGGTTCCTTAAACTCTATCAACAAGCGTCCTTCCTGGTCCCAAAAAAAATGTTAACATCACCTTGCTTGCAGAAGGTTGTGCTTTAAACTTCTTCGGTGGTGGTGAACTTGAATGTTTCCACTGCATCGACGATAACTTACTGGATGCCTCGTAGTAATCGCACCAAGTTTCGTCACCAGCGACTATTTACAGAAGAAAGTCATCACCATTTTGCCTGTAGTCTGTGAGGTGTTGCAGAGATAAGCCCATTCGCAACCATTTTCGTTCATTAGGTAAGAGACGAGGGATCCATTGCGAACAAACTTTGCTGTAACCCAGATTACGAACAATACTACGGACAGATCCTACATTCGCACCAACCATTTCTCTAATTGAAATTCGACGATTTTCTCTAATAAGACCTTCCACACATGCCGTATTGTTTTCTGTTAATGCAGTACACCGTGCACCTGGTCGCGGTTCATCCATAGTCCCCTCTTTTCCATTATTAAATTTTCGGCACCATTCCTTCCCAGTTGTAAGACCTCACGCTGATCAAACTAGGACGGCTTTTTAACAGCAAACGTCATTTCAAAATCGAAGTTTTTAAAGTCAGAATCGAATTCAAACGCAGGATACTTATTAATTTGTTTCTTACAAACACTACTAACATTTATAAACGTCACTTGAATTATTGCATTTGTTTTCAAAGCTAAGTTAAACAAGCCTCGTATTATCAAGCCTAAATTCTAAAGTAGATACTGAAATTACTAAGTGATAAATTTGAAAACAAGTTGTCCTACATATTACTATTCGTAGTCGGTCCCGTTATCCACGAGATACCCTGTATTTTTAAATCCGAATACGAAGGAATTGTGCATTATTGTATTATTTTTATCAACATATGTATGCTATACAGGGTGGGCCAATGAAAACGAAACAGACCCGATTTTTCATATTTATCATCATTTGTTAAAAAATCGCTCGGACCCATCAATTTTTCTTACTTCAACCTCCTAGGGATGGTGAGCTTCAACCCCAAAATTTTAAATGGAATAAAGGATCGAGTGATAGATCATTTTAAAGGGCATTAAATTCTCGTTTCAACGCTTCCTAGTTTTTCAAATTCGGCTCAGTAGTTTTCGAGAAAATGCCCTTTAAAGATAGTAACCCGCCAAAAACCAGTAAGTCGTGATTTTTCACTTTCACCATAATTTACACCAGTAATGTTTTATTGATTAAGAAATGTACCTTAACTTTCACTGTCTTAAATGCTCGAAATGTTGACCTCTAGCATCCACACAGTAGTACAGGTTTTGTTGAAAACGGTTTCGGACGTTCTGAAGCATTTCTGGGGTAATTTTCCGGCATTCGTTGGTGATCTGTTGACGCAAATCAATTAGGAATTTAGGGATTCTGGCTGAGTACTATAAATTTTACTTTTTATGTGGCCCCAAAGAAGTTTAAGGGGCTTAAATCTGGTGAGCTCGCAGCCCACTCCACTGCTCCTCTTCGACCAATCCATCTACCAGGAAATGTTTCGTCCAGATACTGACAAACAGCAAGGGCATAGTGTGGATGTGCTCCGTCTTGTTGAAACATCAACTCATTCATATTGTAACGATCATTTTGTTCCATAATTTCAGTTATTGTTGGATCAACATGATCTCGTATTAAATCCAAGTACATTTCTCCCGTTAGACTTCCTGGTAAAAAAAGAAGACCAACAACGCGATCGCTATAAATTCCAGCCCACACGTTTAATTTTTGAGGATTTTGAGTGTGAACTTCATGGAATATGTGTGGGTTTTAATCGACCCAATAGCGACAATTATGGCGATTAGCAGTCCCGATCACAAAAAAACGAACACTCATCCGAAAAACATATGTTAAAAAACAAATTTGGGTTATTAATTACGTGTTCACTCATACAATAACTGAAATTATGGAACAAAATGACCGTTACAATGCGAATGCGTTAATGATTCAACAAGACGGAGCACCTCCACGTTATGCCCTTGCTGTTCGACAGTGTCTGGACGAAACATTTCCTGGTAGATGGATTGGTCGAAGAGGAGCAGTTGAGTGGTCGCAAGGTCGCCAGATTTAAGCCCTTTAGACTTCTTTCTGTGGAGCCACATAAAAAGAAAGATTTATAGTACTCAGCCAGAATCCCTAAATGATATGCGTCAAAGGATCAATAACGAATGCCGGAAATTACCCCAGAAATGCTTCAGAACCTATAACGTGAAAGATAAGGTAAATTTCTTAATCAATAAAATATTACTGGTGTAAATTACGGTAAAAGTAAAAATTATAAATTATTGGTTATTGGCGGGTTACTATCTCCAGAGGGCATTTTCTCGAAAACTACTGATCCGAATTTGAAAAGCTAGGAAGCGTTGAAACTAAAATTTAATGCCCTTTAAAATGATTTATCACTGGACCCCCTTCCCCATTTAATTTTTTTTAAATAACGTTTTATATGAAAAATAGGGTCTGTTTCGTTTTCATTGCCCCACCCTGTGTTTATAACACAATACTATTAGAAAATATTTTATTCATTTTGAATGTTTGCCAGTCTAAGTATACTTTACTCTGACAACCTCACTAAATAGATATTTATACTATATAGTGAAATTTATAGATGCAAATTTCGTTTTCAGTATAATTTATTATAAATATAAGTTTACGAAATCGTCGCAAAGTTCAATTAAAATCACAATTTTCTAGATTAAAATTTGTAACAACAAATTCTACAATAATAATAATAACGATGATCTATATTCCATTATAAAAATGAAATTCTTTTACTTAGACCGATAGTGATTTCGATAAACAATAAAAAAAACTATGAAATAATTTTTAACAATTAAAGCAAATAAAAGAATGGTTGTGCCAAAGGTCTCGGATTGAACTTTCTATAGTCTCAATCAACATAAACTATTTTCGATAGTATAAATGTCCAATTGAAAAAAGTTCTTTGCCCTTTTGCTATCATTAGCTATGCGTATAACGACTCATCTGATAAGTGCTGAAATTTTATGTGTACAAGCATTGCCGCACATTAAATAATTGAATTAAATTTAATATGTAAATCCGTCACATCCGTGGGTGTATTTGGAGTTACACTGATTAGTTAGACCTAAGCAGTAGCTATGCAGGGAACAAGGGCAGACTAGAATAATTTTCTTATTACATAAGAAATTATGGTCGCAGAAAAGTATTTGAATATCAGTTTAGAAATCATTCAGTCACTATCGTGAATACCATAAAGTGTGACCATAGACAACAAAAGTGCTGTCTCATTGCTTGATTAATGTCCCACAGAAGAATTAAATAGAAATAGTTATAAATTATAATGGTATTCCAGAGAACTTTAAATTTTATTTGTAAAAATTAACAATGTCGTAGTCTACTGACGCGCATGCAATCTAGTTTTTAATTATAAACATTATATTGATTATACTCAAACCAGAGAGTGAAATAATTGTATATAGAAGATGCTGAAAATGAAATATTTTTTCTATTTCCCTAGTAGCAATAATAGTTTTCGTAGCATGTTTTATGGTTGTTCCCCTTTCGACAACGCTCACTTTGAAACATGAAACCGTTTAGATAGCTATTCAAGGTTTTGGAAAATTGTTTATAGTCAACGGCAACATATGGAAATTCGGCAGGATATTACATTGCATAAACACTATTGCAGCATATACACCGTCTTGCACAATAAAATCAAAAGGACCGTGAAAATAAAAATATAAATAACGGTTAAATCAACTAACTAATAATTTATGCCTGCGAAACCTAACGACAGCAAGTTGTTAATAGTAAAATATAAGCTATAACGTGTTTTCACATAAACACATTATTTGAACACCAGTTATTCTCTCATTAAATAATTCCAAAATGGCTTCAGTGCTTATTGATGTTAATTATTAACACTTAATAACTATTAAGGAACAGGAATTATTTTATCAAAAGTTCGACACAACTTTGTTGTTAACTTTATTATTTAATAATTGCTTTCTTTGGTTAATCGTATACATATTCTGGGGCATAAAAACTGCCTTTACAGCTGCAGAACCAAATAAAACTAGGGATGAAATATATGTATATTCAAATTTTGCTAAGCGCGTCATTAGCAGCTGACCATAGTTACCGAGAATACAAGCTAAAATGCCGGAATTAACACAAAGGTTCTCTGTTAAATTATCCTACTTAAACAGCTTCGGGATCAGAAACAATCGAATTATACACATTTAACCAAGTGAACAAGTATAAAATATCACGCCAGAATCAAGTGATTGCAATTTAATTATCAACAGAAATTAATACTAAATTCACTAATTTTTCCACTAATTCAATAAATAAAGAACCATTTTTCTAAAACTAATTATACACAAAATCTAACATTAAATTATTATTTTCCTCAAAATTTTGCATATTTTGATACCACAACATTGTAGCAAATAAATAAATATTAGTTTACTCCAGAAAAACATACTTATCCAAATTGTTTATAATCACTTGTATGTCACTAAATTGATAGCTTTAATAAAATTAAAATAAGCTGCACCAAAAATCAGTCTTTTACAAATTTACAATAATCATACATTCAATATTAGAACAAGGATTCACAAATCAATAGGGTTAACCGAAGAAAATTCCTTCCAGAAGGATCTTCAATCTTACAACCCTGATGCAAAAATATTCTAGCCGAGCAACTCGAGGCAAAACATTGACCAGTTAATCCAACCGCAATTGTCATAATTGAAAATAAAATAGGAAATCTTTACCTGCAGTGCTTGTTTTATAAAATCACAAAGGAACTTATTCCAGTAACTGAAAGGACTGCATATTTATACAGTGTGATCATTTTATCTTGCAATAAATAGGTAGACTACACCTCTCACACGTGCATGAAATGCATAATTAACTATCCTTTTTAGCTATAAAAAAATATTTTTTACATTAAGAGTCCTTTGGACAGGCAAATGTTAACTACTGTTTCGTCAAAGCTTAATGAACTTACGTAGAAAGTTGTCGATTTGTGTAGATTCTTGTTATAATATTAATCAGTTTCAGTATATTCTAATAGCGAGAAAACGAATACGATGTTGATTTTAGGAGAATGACAAGCGGCGGCGGACTTAGCAGTACGACGATATGCACCAAGATACCCGGATATACCGCTTTCATCATATAATGCCTTCAGGCGTTTGAAAAGAAATTTGCGACAATGTGGGCAGTTGTCCAAGCCAAAGATAAGACAAAAAGATGCCATAACTGTAGAAGCTGAAGCTACAGTCATCGAACAACTAATTCGTAATCTCTATATAAGCCAACGAGCAGTTGCAAGAACTGTAGTCTTTAGCCAAAGTTCAGTATTTAAAATTGTAAAAGCAAACTGGTTTCATCCTTAGCAGGTCACATTAGTGCTACCCCTTACTGAAGATGATTACCCACGTCGAGTGAATTTCTGCCAATTTATAAGAAATGAAGATACTAGTAATCCACTGTTTTTAAGAAATATTCAGACGTAGATATCCGACGAACCGAAGTTTAGTAACAATGGGTTTGTAAATAGACACAATTACTATTTCTATTCATAAGATAACTCACATTGGATTCGATAAGCATACTTTCAAAGAATTTTTGCTGTAAATATGTGGTGTGGTATCATTGACAACTTTATTGTTGATCCCCACTTTTTGAGGGCAGTTTAAATGGGAAAATGTATTTACATTTTCTAGAAAATGATCTGCATTAACTTTCAGAAGACATTCCTCATTCCTCAACTTTCCATAACAGATTAATTGCATTCACGTAGTTCGGACTTGACTCCGTTAGATTTCGTTTTGTGGGCTAAAGTAGAAAACAACGTCTACGAAACTTGCGTAGACACCCAGGAAGATTTACGTGAAAGAATTATTTAATCACGTAGGCCAATCACCCCACACATGCTAACTCATATTAGAAATTCTTTTCTGCGGTGGAGTGACTCATGTGAACAGCAAGTTGGACGGCAGTTTGAACATTTATTACGTCATTGATTAGTGTTTTTCTTTCTGTTTTTATTTAATTTATTTTTCTTGTTGATTTTACTGTCATATCAACATATTTTTATGCTATCTTGGCTCTCTCTATGTTTGTTTTGTTTAAAATATTGTAAATATACCCATTGCAAAACTGCATCTTATTTATTAGTAAATACTTTCAATGTCGGTTCTTAGTATATTGAATGTAACTACTTTGACGTTTACTAAGACATCTACGAAATACAAATAGCTGTAAGGTGTCTAGTCTAAATACCTGTTACAAGATAAATAATAACCCTAAATAAACAAATTATCATTTGAGTAATGAATAACACCGCTATATACACGCTGTCGTAAAAAACTGTTTTTACAGTTGCAGAGAAAAACATAAATACCGATGATTGCAAACTTAATAATAATTATTTCTTACAAATAGCTTTGACAAAGTTTGACAGTTAGCTGTGAAATGTCACAACCTTCTGAGCCCGCCAAACCGAAGTTTCTTTAATGGAAATAATGGTTGTATGAATAAAGTTGGCAAGATTTCATTTACATTCTTTATATCAGATTCTCTTACACATACTCAATTTCTTATAAAACTCTCACATACTTGTGAGCCAGCCACAACCAAAGTGTGCTACTGTGGCTTAATAAAGTCACGACATGCCTTCACCTGTACACATTTCTTGATCTATAATAATTAAAATAATTTTAATTATAGAATGAATTCAAGACAAGCCAAGCCTTTCGTTTTTCACCACTTATATCGATGTTCTTAATCTTACTCCATTTCTTATAAAATAATATGAATGGCAGCGTGGTCGATAAGCCTTAAGAACGAATACCTTACGCTCAGTACATTCCCATAAAAAGAACAGGAAATACTATCTATTTCAGATACTTCATTTTGTGTCATTGTTCAGGAACATTCGAACATATCGCATATTCAGTAGCCTTAAGTGAACTGATAACCGAAACTTTTGTTTAATAACATCACGCTTCTTTAAAACGTTTTTCAAGTACATCCTGATACGGATAGTTCAAAGACCGTTGACATTACGTATCTTAAGTAATTCCGCGTTATAGGAACAGTTCCGATAAACTCTAGCTTTGCGTGAAAAAACGAATAAAACAATGAGCCTTTCCACTCATGTGTCAAGTCCATAAAAGATATTTATTTTCTATTTTGTTAGTTGGTATAATTAAGTCCATAAAGTTATAATATCAAAAGTTTGATTTTACCCGGACCATTATGGAGAGTAGAATGACGTACGGAGCCCACAACGAATTAAAATAGGGTTAACCATTTTCTTCTTCACATCTTTGCTCATCACAGGATCTGTTCATTAACTCATATGTATTATTCACTGTACGGGAAAGAAAAAGAGAAGATCGGATGAATTTAAAATCTGAGAAAGGTCGAAAGTACTTATGGTCAGATTCGCTGTGCGGCTCGGATACCACCTCAGATTGTTAGTACTGTAGCTTTGAGTGGTTGCCAATCCTTTTGATGAATTCATATTTAAAATAATCTTGTTAAAGATATACGAGTTATTTTTTGCAAGAAAGTAATAACGGTTTTTATCAATTGAAATCAACAATAGCTATAATTTAAGGTTGTGTGGTAAATATTGTATGAGCATATCAAATCTCTTTTGGTTTTTAAGTTCATCCGGTCTACCCGCTTCGTTTTTCTTTCTATGTTGAGCAATATGTAAGAGGGCGGGGGCAATAAGAGGTTGTGAGAAAAAGAGAGTGAAAGGAAGAGAGAGAGAGAAAGAGAGAGATAGAAAGAAAAAGATAATAAAGGAGAAAAAAGGAGAGAGAGAGGGAAAGAGAGGTAGGGAGAGAGAAACAGAAAGAGGGAAGTGAAAAAGCCTACAACTGGTGTACAGCACAGGAAGACGGGACGTGTAACTATATTTTAATTGGTCGAAGCCTATGTACGTCACTTGGCTTGCTGCAATGAGGTTTCTAAAATCCATTTTTGCTTATTTACAACAAAAAACGTAAAAATACTTATGACAACGTATTCAATTATTTGATTAGAAGAATTAGAGGACAGTTTACGTTTGGTATCTATCAATTTAATTTATTGTTATTTGCTGTTTACTATAGTTTAAAAATTGTGCATGAAACAATTTCGCGTCTAATTGTGTATAAGTAAAAGAATATTAAGCCGTTAGTGTAACCTACAGCTCTAGGCGAAAGCGCCAATGTTTATTTGTAGCCAATTTATGCTCAAGGCATTACAGCAAATATTGAGCAAAAGATTTCTCTTAGTTTTATTTTAGTGACAAATTTGATATTTATTTTAACGACCAGGACGCTCCCAATAATTTAAATTTCAATTCCCCTAATTAACAATTCCACTTTAAGTCGTTTTACAAAACCGCAAAGCCAAGTTGTCAAATTACAGACTGAAACAATAATAATTTCTCTTGGTGTGTCATACGCATTCATCAAAGCGAGTGCAAGAGAACGGGTTAATTGCACATCCTATCTGAATCACCCTGTAATATTTCAGACGGGTTCATTATACATAGATGACAAAACAGTTGCAACAACTGGTTTGCAGAAGCATATTACGGTTAAGAGAAGCTTTTTTATCTTATTTAATTTAGAAATTGGTACAGTTAAAGAATCGTTTAGCAGGAATGAAATGTATTCCGAATGTACAATACTTTTAGTTTAGAGGTTATTTATTATAGTTTTACATAAAAAATATGAATCCAAAAATACACAATTATCGGAACGAGTAAGCATGGCGTTTACGTCTTGCTATTATTTTATTATTTATATAAATATGTTATCAGCTTGTTCCCAAAACCCGAAAGGTTATCATGCATGGTCAACGTACGTTTTATAAGATTAATAACTATCTGAGCTGAACAAAAAAGATTGTTAACATAATTTCCTTTTTTACTATTTATGCTCCCACGATGCTTTAGCAATATTAATTGGAGGATAATTGCTGATAGTTTTTTTATTTGACTTTCTGCGGCGATTTATCTAGGAATTTAAGATATGAAAATTAATAGTTCTTTAGTTAATACAAAATGGCAAAATTTAAAATTAGTTTACCCTGGACTTTCCTGTTTCTAAACTGTTCAATAGCCAATTCAACTAAATTAAGACGTGCTGGCTACAACGAAATCCGTGTATGGATTTGCAGTGTTTACTGTATTGTATTTACTGCTTACAGCGGTCGTTCATCTTCCAAAATAATGATCAACAATTAAACAATGTTTAGCCTGTAGTACTAAGAAAATATTTACCCACAAGCAAGATTTACCTATTACTATCTATTTAAGATTAAGGTTAAGATGATTAAGCACCATAAAAGGGATTACCGGTGCACTTTAAATAATCCTTAAATTAATAAAAATCTTCTGAAAGGGAACCTACCGGTACGAGCTTTTTAATTTAATTCTTGTAGTGACAATATATTTTATTGTATAATTTTGCTTTTAGAGCATTCTCAGTTTAAAGTACAAAATTAATTAGCAATCACTGACTATTGACTAATGGAATAATTGAAGTGAAAGCGCATAGATGTTATGCGATAAGATAAAGATAAACAAGGACATTCCGGCTTAGTTGGGTTTCAGATATATTACATAGATCATGCTAGGAAGTTCCATTCAAAAACATAATAAAGGAATAACTGAAGTAAAAGTAAATGAAAGTTATGGACCAGATGATGATAAATATGGACAATTTGAGTTACTTGAAGTTAAATATATGTATATACAAGATATAACAAAAAAGACAAGAACAGAATCATTGAAATTAAAGTGGAAAGACGTTGTGCAATAAGCTGAAGAAAGAAACAAGTAGACTTTACCTTATTTCAAACTCAAAATAGATATATCGCTACAAAAGCTAAGTAAGACGCTTCTTCAACTGAAACACGTCTTGATCAACTTAGCCTTGAAAACAAATGACGTTTGTTAATGTTAGTAGTGTTTGTAAGCAACACATTAATGAGTTTCTGGCGTTTTAATTTTATTCTGACTTTTAAAATTTCGATTTTGAAATAGCGTTTGTTGTCGAAAATTCGTTCAAGTTAGATCAGCATGCGGTCCAACAATTTTTGCGCTGAGGGTGTGCAGCCATTGCAAATTCATACGCGAATGCAAGCAGTGTATGTAGTAAAAGCATGTATTCCGTACCCAATTGTGAAGGAACGGTCTCAAAAATTTAAAAGTGGAAAAGAGGGGACTATGGATGAGTCGCGACCAGGTGCACGGTGTACTGCACTGCAGTACTGTACTGCAGAAAACAATATGGCATGCGTGGAAGGCCTTATTAGAGAAAATAGTCGAATTTCAACTAGAGAAATTGTTGGTGCGACTGTAGAATGTGTCCATAGAATTGCTCGTAATCTGGGTTACAGCAAAGTTGGTTCGTAATGGATTACTCGTCTAGTGAAGAAAAATGCTTGCGTATGGGCTTACCTCTGCAACACCTCACTGACTATAGGCAAATTGGTGATGACTTTCTTCTGTCAATAGTTGCTGGTGACGAAACTTGGTGGCATTACTAAGAGCCAACCAGTAAGTTATCGTCGATGCAGTGGAAATATCCAAGTTCACCACCACCGAAGAAGTTTAAAGCACAACCTTCTGTAGGCAAGGTGATGTTAAAAGTTTTTTTTTTCGATCATGAAGGACCCTTGTTGGTAGAGTAAAGTCAATGTAAATCTGTACATTGAAACTTTGGACAAGCTTCATCAAGTAATAAGACGGACACGCCCAAGAAAACTTACGCGTGGGGTCATTTTGCTGCACGGCAATGCGAGACTTCATGTTACTAAAGTGGTAGAAGATAATCTTCAACCAAAGAAATGGAGGGTTTTAGAGCATCCACCTTATAGCCCGGATCTATCGCCTTGCGATTTCCATATTTTTGGACAGCTGAAAAAGGCGTTAAAAGGTCGGCATTTTGAGTCTGACGCAGAAGTACAGATAGCTGTGGAAGACTTCTTCAATCAGCAGCCACAATAATTCTGGAAGTAGGTTATACGTAGGTTAGTAAAACAATGGGATAGGTGCTTTAATTGTGACAGTAATTATTTGTAATTAAATTGTTGAATAAATTTTTTATATAGCAAAGATGGGTTTCAATTGAACACACCTCGTATAACCCTACAAAATTTAATAAAAAAGAAAATAAAGGATTAAACTGAAGTGAAAGTGAGTGGATGTTATGGACAAGATGATGATAAATAAGAACTATTTTAATTACTTGAAGTTCAATATATATGCAAGATTGAATGAAAAAGACAAGAATGGAATAATTGAAGTTAAAGTGAACAGGAGGGTTTGCGATAAGATGAAGAAAGATCTTTTGGCTTATTTGAAGCTCAAAATATATGCAATTATACAAAGTTCAATAAATAAGGCAATAAAGGAAAAACTGAAGTGAAAGTGAGTGGATGTTATGCGATAAAATAAGAATAAACAAGAACACTAAAAATTCATGTAATGGTAGATTGTCTAACGAAAGATACAGTCCTGGAATAATTAAAATGAATGTGATTAACGATAAGTTGTGGATGAGCAAGCATATTTTAACTTATTTGGAACTTAAAATACATATAATGATAGACGCTTTTATTAAGAAGGCAATAATGAATACTCCAAATGAAAATGAATGGAGGTTACGCAATAGAATGACAATAAACAAGGACACTTTTACTTACAATGAAGTTCAAAATACATGCGATGGTAGATTGTCCAGCGAAATATTGGAATTGAGTGAAAGTGAGTGGTTGTTATTAGATAAGATGAGGATAAACGAGGATACCTGAATTTATTACGAGCTGAAAATATAATTATATACGATTCAATCAAAAAGGCAATAAAGGTAAAACTGAAGTAAAAGTGAGTGGATGTTATGCTATAAAATGGGGATAAATAATAAATACTTTGAATTATTTGGAGCATAGATAGAAGCCTTAATTAAAAAAGAAATAATGGAATACTTGATGTGAAAATAATTAATAAATGATATGCAATAAAGTGCGAATAACCAAGAACACTTTGATGTATTTAGAGCTCAAAATTTAGATACGTGTAATTTTTAACAAATTAAATTTGAAATATAACCATCTACTCTAATTATATGCTCTTCTAATTTATAATTATTTCAATTTAAACTAAATTCATATATTGATTTCTGAGTACCATGTCTATTAGGGAACTTAAACATTTTAAAAATATTTGTTGTGATGTTTCTGCTTAAAATACAGTTAATACTAAAAAAAAATTAATGCTTAAAGACTATTAGGTTAGGTACATATGGGACCTCGATGGGGCAATGCGAAGAAGCTGTCAGTCGAGGTTACATTGAAATGCGGTTCAATCGGCCATGTGGTCAAACCCAGGCTGAGACGGCCGTATTTCACTTAGTTAAGTTTGGAGTGCATGTTGCATGAATGGCTAGTATGTAAGGGACGCCCGCACCCCCTGAAGTAATGCGAAAGCGGTTCGGGGTTTAAAATGTATCCTGTATAATGTATGAAAATATTAGTTTTTAAATTATTACGTATTTTCCACAAACTCCAACAGCCTTAAAATGTTACCCAACCATAAAATAAAAAAAAAATCTATCATCCGCGTTAGGAGTTTTTTTTTGTTGAAATTAATTTTATTGAGGTCTTTTAAATAAGTTTAATTTCGTGAAACACGAACCAACGCAACGTACTGACACAGTTTTTCAGATGCATTAAAATTCAATCAATATCAGCTTGTTATACTTTCATTTTCTATTGAGAGCGGAAAAGTGTTTTAGTTGGTCTTCATTTTGCATCTTGAACGCTAAGTGAACCGTATTCCATTGACACCCGGTATATCAAGAAATGAGTAAGTCTGAGATACTAAGGATATGGAAAAGTAGAACATCGTATCATCGTAAGCCACCATTAAAGTTTCCAAAGTTAATTTTTTGAGACCACAAATTTTGTTTAATACTTTTTTTGTCATCTACTATTATTTAGCCATACCTTGGAGGACACGCTTAAGCCATCGGTCCCGGTTACTACTATCAGGGTAGTAGTCGTTAAGTCAAGTCAAAGGCGCGTTTGAAAACTCCGATATCAAGCTCCACCGCACCCATATGAATTATTAATAACAGAACAAATTAATGCCCCAATAATAGAAGTTGATGTAAAAGAGGATCAATTAAAAGTAATTAGGAAGATATCGTAAGTGAGTCTTGGGTTTCCCATGTTATTTCTACGTGTTCGAGCACCCGTGGACTCCCTGTATATGGAAGAATAGAGAACCACGGTCGTATGATTATTATATTATTATTTAGGGAAGATACAAATTTTGATTCGCAATTATTTGAACAAATGAAATTACCACAAAAGTGCAGTTGCAGATTCGAATACTATTGTTCTTATTACATAATATGTAGTATACAATAAATGAACTGTTTTGACCATTTTCGCATTTAATCATTATTACAATTTCTTCATTGCGCAAGGGGTACAAACGAGGATCATGATAATAATAAAGAGAACATGTGGTGATACTGCAGTACTGATGCTGTATAGTTAAAAACGATTAAATTATTACAATTTAAAAAATATATTTAAAACGGTTTTTCCATGACTTACATATTATTTCTGATACATGTCCTTTTAACAGATAATTTACTACTATCGGTTATCCTCAGTACATAAAACTGTGTTCTACTTTATCGCGTAAATAAACAAAAACAATCTTAAAGTGGAAAATAAGTCTCTTATATCAGTAATTATTTAAAATCAACAGTTACAAATAAGATATACAACGCATTTACCTTACTTAGTTAAGTTATTTTTTGGTAATTACATTTTTGTTTACTTTGTTTGGCTACGGTACATGATGGTATGTTGAACCAAGGCGCGTTTAAAATATTTAAGTTTATTGACTCGTATGATTCATTAACAAAGAGTATTGTTCTGTTAAATTGTTAATAACATCATCCAGTTCCAAGTACTTGAAACTATAGAGCTTAGTATTATTTCCATGGTGAGTGTACATGGGTAATCGGGCTTTATATCATCATGGAATCATTCATGTGTATTGATTGAAAAGAAACGAAAAGATTGTTATTAACTTTAATTAAATTTGTATTATAGAAGGAATATATCGAAAATAAAGTATTTCGGCTCAATAAACAATTATACACAAAAGTGAAGTTGACATAATATTTTCAAGAATGTATAGAAAGATACTTTAAATTTGTTTAGGGTAATCCCCCGACGGAAAATTCGCCGGAAATAATTCTCTAAAACACTTTTCATCGAAGAATCGCCAGCAAAACAACAGTTCATCGAAATTACCAAAACATAATTCGCTGTAATACTGTGAGAATTATAATCTATAAAATATAAATAAATTGATCTGGGTAAAATTATAAATTAAAAATAAAAAGTACCTCAAAATATGTGAGAAGTTAATTGCATTACGATGTAGTGAAGTTTCCATTAAATCAGTTATATTTCGATGAATTGCTGTTTCGATGTACTAACATTTCGATAAATTATTCTCGGTAAAGGTTTCGACGTAGCATTATCGGTGAACTGCTGTTAGTAAACTTTCAAGACCGTTTCAGAAGATCTAATTTATTTTCATTTTAATTAAGCTCTAAGTATTAGCAATTAATTTTTCATTTATTATGTATTTTATAATAATAAAGAATTTTTAATAAACGCAACAAACAGTAATATTTTGATCCTTTTTCTGTAAATTAATTTTTCATGGTGTTTTGCATGCAAATCTACAGGGTATTTTCAACAATATTCTGTACGTGAGGTTTTCGACTATTGTAGGAGATTGTAGAATGGGTTCAAATTGGGAGTTTTATGAAGTTTGCTGAACTAAATCTGTATTCACACAATATTACTATTAGTTTTAGCTATAGTTCCCGTATTTTAGCTTATAGCTAGTTTGAATACTTCGTTTCGCTTTTCTTAAATTATCATAAACTTTTAGTTTTCTAATGGGCCTTATATTTTATATTTTTTTATACATCAAGTCACAATATAAAAATCTTCTTTGTATTATAAGCCTTAGATTTTCCTTGAAATATAATATTCATTGTTCTTAGTATATACATTTATTTTTGTTACAATATCTACCTTACAAATTAATTTCTAATCCAACAAAAACAGGCATTCTTGTAACATAAAAAATGTTCCATAAGTATATACAGGGTATCCAGAGACGACCCAAACATAGGGAGACAACACGACAAACATAGTTTCGCCTTAATTTACTTTTTTGTTTTCTCATTTCAACCTTACTTCATACTATTACGCGACTATCGACTAATTTACCCAACTTGATATAGTTTTTAAATTAAATTTATAGAATTTTATGTGTGTAATAGCTTTTTTACATGCAGCAACAATGTAACAAAATAAGGAGATAAGTGAAGATGGTTATGGTTTCCACAGAGCAGTAACAGTTTCTGGTTCGATTCACGGATCTTTTTTCTATCTGTTATTGTCAACTGCTTTCAATTTCTTTGTCATATTATCATCCTTAACTAAGTCTTCCATGAGTTCTTGAACGCACTGGAATGAATCATTCCCTTGATGGAATATACCACTTTAGTGACATTTTTCAAAACCCAATCCATTTCAGAAGGTAAAGTTTTTTATATAAAAGCTTTTCGATATAGAAAACAATGTAACCATGTAGCATTTGTCAGTAGCTATTTTAATCTGATAATAAGACCAGATCGATGTCCTGTCACAGTCTTCGCGCCATCGGTGCATATAGAATCGCATTTTGCCCAGTTAATCTCGTACTTGTTAGTACTTTGCCTGAAAGTGTCCAATAAACATTTTGCGGCGGCATTGACCTCTCTTCTTCGAGTGCTTTATCACTTACGAGACGTAGCGACCTCTTCTCCTATGCCTATGTTGCGAGTGCCACAGACATAGAGGACCTACTAAAGTGGGCTCCGAACCACTTCTACTCTAGAGAAAATTTACTAGGCAGAATACCTTGCCGGTTTGTCATTGCCTTGCGAGGCAGAACGGCCATAAAAAATCCGATATTCCGGTACTGGGAATTGAACCCAGGACCTTCAGGGTAAAAGTCTAACGCACTAACCTCTAGCCCACGGCCGCCTTACGATTTTCCACCTAGTAATATTTAATTGGAAAAAAGAATTTCATTTATGAGTCTGTTGGCGGTGCGTTTTCTATGTAGAGACAACTGTCCTTATATTTTAATTTAGTTTTGTTGTTATTGCATATAACAAGCAAATAAAATTTACAGAACATATAAGGTTTAGTTTAAAACAACTCTCAATCTGGAATTTACTACAGGTAAGGAAGATTATTTGATTTTACGTAACAAATAACAAGGTCCCGGGTTGCGCACATTCGACGCCCGTTCACGTACGATCAGGAGAGTTAAGACAGCGTTGCTCCGGTCAGTACTTGGATGGGTGACCCGAAGGTTGCGTTAACGCGGCGCCTCTCTCCCACGAGGATTGATCACTATGGGAGAGTAGATCAACAACCCCCCTTATGGGGGAGGCCCATGCCCAACAATGGGATACTGCGGGCTAATAAAAAAAAAAAAAACGTAACAAATCAGTCTGTCGTATTTCCACACGTTGCTAGTACACCAAAGTTAAGAAACGCAGTCTCGTATCACTAATTAGACTTGGTGACCCGTTTAGTAGCACAATTATTGCAACGGGCCGTTATTCCGAGGGCACGCCAAAGCTGTCGGTCCCCATTACGGCTACGATGGTAGACGTTAGGTACTACCGCGGCCTGGCAACTCTGGCGCCAGGCTTCTCAATCGCAAAACTAATATTATTATCAACAAAACTAATTAACGCCCTAATAATAGAAGTTGATCTAAAATAAAGTATATGTGCGAAATGTCTCAATTAAAAATGATTGGGAAGACAACATAAGTGTGGTTTCTCATGATATTTTCATTTATTCTGGCGCCCATGGATTCCCGGTATATGGAAGAACTGTCAACAATTACTTTAATTTTATAAGAAAAATCTGAAACCCTACGCGGTGCAAAAAAATTATTATAACTTAACGGTTTTACAAAAAAAAATATTGGACATGGTTGACCATTGGTTGGTACAGCAATGCCATGAAGCTCTCCACAATATCTCAAAAGATAATGTCATTCCATATATGGGTGAAAGGGTATGACGGAAACTACGGCAAGGCGGAGGCTGATGAGATTGCGAGACTGGCTTCCGAACAACCTCTTTGGGGTGCAAAACCCGTTATTCCTATATCTCCGAGGACATTAAGCTTTATGCCATACCAAGAAACCCTAAAAAACTTCACACGAAGGTGGGTAAACACTAAAAGTTGTCGTCATGCAAGGGCTGCTATTACTGCACCCTCGCCGAAGACAGCCAAATATTGTGTGCAACTGTCCTGAAAGAATCTGCTACTAGTTGTAGGTATCTTATCAGGGCACTGCACCCTAAATCAACTCTTGGAACAGGATGGGAATGGCGGACAGCTCAAACTATCGAGGATGCAACGAGGATAACGAGACGGCAGAACACGACCTGTGTCACTGCCCAGCTCTCGCAACAATCAGAGGATCCATGTTGGGAGACGTTTGGCCTGATATGGCCGAAATCAGCAACACCCCAGTTGCGGATGTCCCCAAGTACATCCAAAGGATTGGATGGCTTGGTTGATGCCCAATTGGGGAGCTGCTGGGGAGGCAGCACAATGGGCCCACTTATGTGGCCTAAGTGCACGTGAGGTAATTCAACCTCCCAAAAATCTACAATTACAATATGATTGACCAAAACAACAAAAAGGGTATATTAATAATATGGAGTCCATAAAACAAACAAAGGTTATGGTGAAATCGACAACAATACTTCCAAAATTTCAAAAATATTACTTTCTGATCTTGATTTCCTAATATACGTAGGTATATAATAAAATGTTTCTTGTTCAATTTATAATCCTAAAGAAATACCATATTTAAACATTTCCTGTATCTACAAAATACGCGACAAATTAAGGTAGAAAAAGTAATTAAAGACACCCTGTAGGTACGGATTGCAATCATTAAAATTTGTAAATAATGTTATAAAATTGGCCGAGTTTTTGCAAACCAATCAGTGCAACATTAATCCTCGACCGTCCATTGTTTATAATGATTGAAACATCAACTGGACGTACGTGGTTGTTTAATTTTGACTTTTCCAGTTTATGCTTCAATACATTTCAATGTATGTTTTAGTGATATATACAGCTGTAATTTAAACTTTCTAAGTGGCATTTAATACCAACTGATTTACGATTGTAAATGCAACGACACTATTGTATGTATGTAAGACGACTTCCACTCTTACTTGTTTAAACTTTAGTCAACTTCCTTGTACTTAAAACAGTCATTAGCTGGGAACATCGGATTTTTATGTCATTTACTTCAAAATATCAGAATGACGAGAATTGTTAGGAAACGGTTATCATTAAGAGCAATTGTATCATTCTAGCTTTCGCCTAAGGGGATTTTTTAGACCTTATATTCTAAGATCTAATGACTAAAATATTGTTAAACTTTAGCTGCAATACTTGCTCTAGTTAACCGTGAAGTGAATTGGGTAAGTTCTAGTAGCACTTTTATGTAATGAAACTGCCCATTTGAGTAGAAAATATCCTTTGTTCTTACCGTGTACATGCAAATTTTTTAGATCTACATCGGTTATGTTAGAGCTTTTTTCTAGTAGTTTCTAACCGTACAAACAAATGTTATTTTGCTTTTTGCTTTTAATAAGCTAAATTTACATATGCTCGCACGAACTATAACATTAATAACAATCTTACACGGTTTCGTGTTCAGTTGCAGTACTTTCTAGTACAAGACAATTCTGCAATTTTATGAATTTTTCGGTGGATCGAATTGACTCAAACCGGTCGAACAGTGTGAAAGTAAAATTTTTTGTTGTTATATAAAAGTATAAAAATACGTCGGACACATCAGCACTGTTTTGAAAGTCTGTATTGGAAGAAATGGGTGCAATAAGTGCGATCAGTAATTAACGAATTTTCAGCAAGAAATTGATACAAGGAAAGGTTTTGCAAACGCGAAATAATAGAAGTCGTTCAGCTTTCGTTCTCATCATTAGGTAAACAACTACATGTGACAATCAAGCCGATTTCTCCTTAATAAACGTTTCGATATTGCTTTAACATCCTTATTAAACTCATATTTGTACTACTTTTGGTGCCCCATATAACTTTCAATCTACGAACGCCTGTTACATTAAGTTTGAGGATATGTTTTATAAACAGATTTACAATAAGATGTTTCCACTGCAGCTGAATCATCTTCAAGAAAAATGTTTTAAATGAAAGCAACTCAGAATAAACGTCTAGTAGAAAATAATTTTAAGTTAAAAGTAAGTTTAGTTTCAATTTTCAATTTTGTTCAAAAGTAGAACTATAATTTTAATAATTAATTACGTTCAAGTATTGTAATTCCTGTTGGCGTATTTATTTAATCACATTGTATAAAACTAAAAAGAGATGTAATCGAGGTAGTCATTCCAAACTTTAATAATTTGATTTAAACTAAATTCGAATTAAATACGACGAGTACAATGAAAGTAGTAGAAAATTGAAGATTACGTATCCTTGTTCAACAGAGCAGGACTGGCCAACTTCGCGATAGCAACTCCAAATGTCTAAAGGGCTCTGGAAACCAATTAGGCAGTTTAATTCTCGGCGAACCGCAAAAATTACATCCAAATTTCTACTGAACATTAAGAATAATTTACTTTTAATTATTTTCTTCTTAATATAAATATAAAGTCATACAATAAACATTTTAATTCTAAACTTGCGGGAATACCAATAGAATCAACTACTATTACAATAGATTTGATTAAGTAGTAATAATTTATTCAGTTTTCTAAAATATAGACAGTATGTTCGAGAAAACAAGACTATTATAAACATTGGCAAATTATTTATATGAGGAACCAATATACAGAGTGTCAAAGAAGGTCGAATAATTCATCCACGTATAGTATCGAACCAAACAAAACGTCCTAATCAACATATGTCTGCATACCAACTCTGGTAGAGATAGATTAAATTTTGTATTTTAATCAATTAATTGTAATAGTAGGGTTTCTATTTGCCATGGAAAGCCAAATGTAAGCTACTGTTGATTATGTTTCAAGAAAAGTGTTTTTTTCACATTCAGGAAAGCCATACTTTGTTGCCAATATTTTATTGGCGGATGAAGATACTTTTACGAATATCGTTGTCATTAGTCTGCATAATAATCATATTTGAGCAGACGAAAATCCTCACACTATTTTCGAGCGAAGACACCAACAGTCCAACATCGACTATTGTTATTTGTTTGACTGAGTATTGTGGAAGACCGCCAGAATTTTTACTAAATCGTTTGACTGATGAACTGTATCTTGACTTCTTTACCCCACTATTAAAAGAGGTGCCCCTGAACGACAGGGTTCATCTATAGTTTATGCAGGATGGTGTTCCTCCACATTTTTCAATCAGTGTCGGAGAATACCTATAATCTGTAATTACAAATGAATCTTAGGACGAAACGTCTAATAGCAGGGTTCCGTTTATTAATTCACTAGACTTTTGTATTTGGGAAAATGTTATAGGATTTACCTGTTAGTGCGTAAATCGCCTACATCTCTGAAACGGTTGGTTTTGGTTATAGTTGATTAGGACTTTTTTGTTTAGTTTGGTGAGTACTATACGTGGGAAGGTTATCAGAAATTTTAAAACACCTTGTATATAAGTGCCAAATGGTCCTTTATCTAACATTTATACCAAGATCCACAAACGTCTTGGGAAAAGGAAGTAAGTAGCTTGTTTAAAGAAGATTCGCAGACTTTTAGTAACGCAATTCAAATAGATCTAATCCAACTCTGGTCCTTGACGTTGAGACAGATTATCTCAAATATAAGCAAACATTGTAAGTAGACAAAATGTTTTACGTCTAACGATAATGGAAAAAAATGGTCTTTGCATTTTGTAATAGTTTTGTAATCCTATTACTTCAGGTGTATTGTAGGATGGCTGAAGGATCGATTTTCGGTGGGTATTTTGAAAGGTCGTCTGATAGGACTAGTGTTTTTACTAAATTTTTTGACTGGTAAACTGCATCTTGATTTCTAGAATAACGCTTTACCACGACTATTGGAAGACGTGCCCTTGAACGACAGCGGTTATCTATGGTTTATGCAAGATGGGTTTCCTCCACGTTTTTCAATCAGAGAATGTCTGATAATACCAAAACAACAATGAATAGGACGGGAGGTCTACAAACGTCTTGGGGAAGAGGAAGTCTTGGTCTTGGTCTTGGTCTCGGAGATAAAAGGACCATTATTTTGTAAAAAGGGTGTTAAAATGACGTTTATATAAATGCCTTCTAAGGGTTAATATTCTGTTGAGGTAGGTTTTACGTGATTATTCTAAATAGGGTTCGAAAAATAACATAGAAAATTTAACTTTTGGGTGCTGGAATGAAATGCCCTATATTTTGTGAAAGGGATGTTGAAAATAATGTTTATACCAATGTTCCTTAAAGGATGATATTATGTTGAGGTAAAGTTGACATAATTATTCTCAATGGGATTCGAAAAATAACTTTATACAAAATTACGTTTATTGGATGCTGCGTTGAAATGCTTATTATTTTGTAAAAGATGTGTTAAAAATGGTATTTATACCGATGTTCTTTAAAGGATGTTATTCTGTTGATGAGGTTTTTACATTATTTTCCTGAATAGGGTTTGAATGATAACATATACATAAATTAAATGTTCAAATGATGCAGAGACTATATAACCATTATTTTGCGAAGGTGCTGTTAAACATTATGTCTATACCAATGCTAAAAATGTATTACTTTGTGTGGTGGTAAAATGGCGTTTACGTCAATTAGCTATACAATTAAGGTAGGTTTCGTATAAGTATTGTGAAGAGGGTTCGAAAAATAATAGTTATTGAAATTTCGTTTTCTGAATGCAGGAATGGTGTTAAATATAATACTTACATGAATAGTTTTAACGGAAACTTCTTAGAATATTTTCCTGAATAAGGTTCGAAAAATATCATTTATTCAAATTATTGTTTTTTGTATGCCGCGATGAGAAGTCTATTATTTTGTTAAAGGGGTTTTAAAAATGAATGAATTTTATGGCAGTGCATTGCAAATAATCAATTAATACATCTGCATTTTATTATGTGTACTTATTTCATTAATACCTGTACCTTTCTTGTTAGATTCTTTAATTCTACTCGTCACATATTCTAAGAATATTCAGTGTATTTGTTCATATTTCTTAAATTATTACGTTTGCAGTTGAATAAGTTTTTTATATAAAACACGACAGATACAATCCTTAACAGCAACAGGAACAACGTATTTAAAACTTAAACATAAAATGAGCTTTGGCATTGAAAAACAGTAGTATAACCTCGGTGCTATGAAATGTTTGTGGTATATTTCTTGACTTACTACTTTTTGTAATCTGTAAGGGATGTCAATGAATCAGTTGAACTGCTCGATTTTTAATAAATATACTTTGTAATGTAGTGTAATTGTAATGTTCAACAACATTGTCGCTCTTTTTTTACTTACACCGTACGGGAAAAAGCAGCCAGTTTGAATTCGAATGTAGACTTGGAACACCGTAAGAAGTACACAATGCGCAGAAACCAGTTTTCGCCCAGACGAATACATATTCAGAATTTAGGAGAGGATGGAATTCAGTGGCGTTGCACTTGAAATTCGCCCTCTAGGCTAACCGTTGCTGTTAGCTCGTCTTGTGGTGTGGTTCTCGTTCATTAATGCTTATTAATTGAAATTTATAACGTCAGAGTTTTTATAATTGATCTACAAAATAATCTAAATACAGTAATATTTATATGCGACATTTCTAAATTTTGTAATGCGTAAGTACCCGAATTTTGCAACAAAACCTACGCCACTGCTTATCAGCTGAGTGCAGCTTGCCGGCCAGATTTCGATGAGTCTTCATGTACTTCTTACAGTTTTCCAAGTCTATCTGTCACAGAATTCCCAGCTACCATTAAATTTGTCTAGCAAACGACGGTAAAATGTTCTTTAATATTCCTACGCTGCATCTGGTCATGCCAAATTTGATAAAATTGCTTCTCGAAATACGTTACATAGCCCGACAAGTTTTAAAATGTCATTTCTTTGGTTAGCTGAAGGTTCAAGATCGCTGTAATCTAATAGGCATCAACAGCCTTTCACGTCCCTCTGCTGAGCACCGGCCTGTTCTATGAAACATGCTTCTCCTCAGCGCTAAGATGGCAGTACGGGGGACCTACAATTAAACATCGAATACGAACGACAAAAATTCCAAAGAGGGCGTTCGAGATTAAGATCTCACAGTTACAAAAGCCGTCTTGGAAAATGTTGTATGGTGAGTTACAGCACAAATGTATACTTAATAATGTTCTTTCAGATATATCGCTATTTTTCGTGATGGGATTATATTATAATTTTCAGAAAATAGGTAAAAGTATACGAAATTATTGCGAAAGCTGGAATTTAACTAATATATTTGCTTTCATAAATTTTAGATGCAAGTCAAAGAACCAAATAATAAACGCGTTAGGCAACATACTTGAATGTGCGCTCAACAGATAAATATTTCCTAAAATATACGGCTGGGAAGAATTATAAAAGTTTGAAGAAAAGACCGTGTGGCGGAGTGTTGAGAGGGGTCAGCGGCGGTAGTCTACGTGAGGCAATGTTGGTGGGGGGGTAAGCTGGCATATCTTCGGTGTAATCACTAATTAATAGCGTTTGCGAACCTACTAACTGATTGCTATGCGAATATCCTCTAAGCTGAGGCAAGGTGCGAATTTAGTATTACCATGTATGTGATTATATATACAGATGGGATGCAATGGCAATCTCAGGTGATATAAGCAGTGGCGTCCCTGGCTAGGTTATGGTTTATATCCCATGAAGTGTTATATGTGTTTACCCAAATGGTTACGTATTATTGGCATTATATGTGGTTTACAAGCATTGGGTCTTATTATGGTTGTTATACAAGATTGGTGTGTCTATGTAAGTAGTATAACCATTTCGCAAAACAAAGCAAGGAACGCTTTGTCTCTCAGCAAGAAGGAGCTGCAGCCCATCACTGGTCTTTTCACAGGCCACACTCCACTAAAATACCATCTATAGTCGGGACCACTGTGGGAAGGCAGTTTTGCAAGGTACTTGGCATTTAAAACTTCACCTGCATTAAGAAATGTTCCCGTGCGTTGAAAGAAGACAACCGCTTTTACGCTGGTCTTAGCAAAGAATTTATACACGTCAGCTCCAAACAGGCAAGATACAAAACGAAAAGCGGATTATCTTTTGTTACGTACATTGCTTTAAGATTGGGTAGAAATAAAACAGAGTTGCTCAAACTTTATAAAACCATACCTACCTCATAGGCATTTTTTTGTTTCTTTTAATTAATTTAATTATACATATTGTAGTACTAAAATTAGTTTTAATACGAAACGCATTAATTCCAGACTACAACAATTCCAAAGAAACATTCTAGTAACAGATTATAGTTTTTATATTAAAAAATCAGAATTTTAATTTCCGAATTATACGAAAAACACAGTTTTAATTTTTTGTAACTGAATCCATAAATTCCTTTAATTAAACATACATTAGTTAATTGCAGACTTACACGAATTAATATATTATAAAGTATAAAAAAATCCTGCCAGCTTGTACGATTTTCCCCTTTGGAAAAAATCCACGTTTCATCCAGGAACACTAATTGTCTTTTTAAACCCACAGCATTTTGTTTATATTTTTTAAAAACTCCTACCTACCTACTATTAACGACTTTAGATGTTAACTGACTATAGAACGTAATTGATTAATAATTGATATTTAATACCACCGTAAACTTCAAATTTCTTTGTATTTATATACTAATTTAGCTAGAAATGCTTTTCATAAGGTCGCCCAAGGCAATTGAATATTTTAAATAATTAGAACGTATAGGGCCGTTTCAGTTATTAACTTGAGAACTGCAGGTTTCTGTTTGGATAGATTTTAACTTACACCGTACGAAAATGCCTTCGGCAAGAACTGCCTTCCCAAAGTGGTCCCGACTATATTTAAGATTGGTAAGGCTGATGACCAAATATGCCGCCTATGCAATGAGGCAGCAGAAACGGCTGAACACATCCTATGCAGATGCGATGCTGCCGGTCGACGCAGACACAACATTCTCGGGAAAGAGACTAGGACACCTACCGAAATAAGAGACTTAAATCTCAGAGAGATCCTCAGGTTTTTCAATAGCCTTCAACTTTTCTAACAAAGGCAAGGGCTTGAAAGTTACAATAGAACCACTAAGGGTCGCAGTGACGAAAGGCATGCCAAGGCCAAACCCCAAACAATCAAATAATAATAAAAATAATGTAAGTAGTTGTTGGAAACAGTAGCGTAGTGAATATAAGTAGTAATATGAGTAGATACTGATAATCAATATTTACTTAGCAATCATTCGGGAGGTAGTCAGTCGGTGGAAGTTGCATCGAAAATGTGCCTACGTCGAATTATTATTATTATTATTATGAATGCAACATTAATGTCAGGATGGCATCGACTGACTTTTACAGGATGGTGTGGACACTAATGATACTTTACCATTTGCATGTGGGGCTGAGCCCCCCCCCTCGCTTCCCCTGTGAATAGCAGAGAGACTGCCAGGACGTAGTCCAATAGCCTGGATCCTTCTGGAGGATTGGTGCACCAGAAGATATGAATAATTGTCGTAATTACTGTACGATTACGAATGACTGAGGCCACAGCAGGTAGCCGGCAGATGAGGACCCGTAACCTGTTCTAGTCGCAATCCAGGGGTAGGAGACTGGAGGACCCCCAGTGAGTACAACTGTCCAACATTTATTGACAGATCAGTAAGTCTGTGTTTTATTATCTGTTGCATGTCACCTGCCTGTCGCATCCACTGAGTTCTGATCGTATTCGCTGTTTGTTTAGGAACTGCATAAATGAAATGCAAAAGAGCTGCCACCGTATTTAAATGAAAAATTAAACAGTTTTTATTCGCCTCCCGTAAGGTCGACCCTAACAAAAGTAAATGTTTCGGTTGTTATTACACGAACCAGCTAATTATTGCAACACAAATACATATTTTTGAAATTTTTGACAAGTTTCCCCAAAGAAAGCGATTCTGCAAACGCCAAAAATCGTTTTTGCAATGTCTAGCCATTAGTTAACACCAAATAATGAAAATAACAACCGGAGAGGCGCCACAGCCCATTAGTACTTGAAAATATTTTCAAAATTCCCTCTCGCCTACCTGCTGTATTCTATTATAATTCACAATCCTTGTCAGCCTTGTCTCTAGACAATTTAAAGCTGAAAGCTTACTAACAAAATTCTAAATAATACAAAATATTTCTGATTGTTCATGTTTTTTTGTGCTGTTCTAAAGTATGCAAAATAGAATGCGTATATAATTTTCTGGGCCAATATTATATTACACGCATAAAATCCGAATTTTCTTATAATTATAAATGCCCACTGAAGAAATTACAACGTTGGTCTCGATTTTGTATAGTAATACTTTCATTCTTGAGCGTTCTACAGCTGCATAAAATAAAAATATACGAGTTTGTGATGTAATTTTGAATATTACAACACATTATTACAAATGAGAGCAGGCTTTTAATTCTTTTTTACACAAACCTTGACTTAATTGTCTATTCGAAGACAAAAATTGGGTACAATTATGACATTGAGTTCAACCTAAAATTTGTATCTTTCTCTTTTGAAATCTAAATGATCTAATTGCTCTTCCATTTTTCCCGAATATTTCTAGAATAGTGTTACTGCAAGAAATAGAAAGTTACAAAAGTGCACACAGTACTATTACGCTACGTATTAATTGTCTATTTACTTGAGTAATAAGGATATTTGATTGCTAAATATTGCAAACCACCTGACTGAATCGTAATCTGATTAATACTATCGCATTCTAAAAAATCAACGCCTTCTTAACCCTGAATTTATATCTAATCAGTTTTCTGTAATTAAGCCTCTTCGTTAATTTACATATTACGCTTGTTAAGTGCATGCAATATAATTAAAACAGATTGTGTCTAGAGAATTAATTTTATTAAGGTTGATGTTAACGGAGTGTTTATTCTAGGCAGTGTATCGCTGTTTAATGGATTAATAGTTTACCAAACGAAGCACCACGATGGCTCCATTAATGACTTCAATTACTTAAAGTAGTTACGACCATGGCTAACGTTTCTAATAAATTGTTGATGCAATTTAGCTGTTATAATAATTAAGTTCGAAAAATTTGAGTTTTATAACCGATGCATTTCAATTCAAAAGTGAGAGTGAAAGTTTGGTTTAATAATTTAGCTACAATGATTGTTATATAAAATATGGCAACGGAAAATAATTAAAAACAGAAAGATTCAAGTTCAATTATAAAATATATGTAGAAAGAAGATAATAAAATAAGCTGACCAGAGAAATTACGAAATTCAGGCAGATTTCACAATCCAAATTTAAAACTGATATGCATAGTTTATTTAAATTTGTATAATGGGAATGGCATATAAATATTGTTAATAGGAAAGACTTTCTTTTAAACATTTTATATGAGACTGCCTAGAATTCTTAATTTTATATTCAAAATTTCCTACGATGTTGGAAATTTTGTTAAAAATACATATTTTTGTGAAATTATGAATGTTATAATTTTAGCCATTAAGATAATCCTAAACTGACTTGTTAATCAAAAATTAAATGTAACTTTTTACACAACCGTTGTATATACAGCTCTACCTGTATACTGAAAACCGAACTGCAGTCAATGTAAAAGACAATACGTATAATATATGGCAAAATTAATTGGTAACAAAGTCTTGCCATTGTTCTGATTTTTTTGAATATAGCTCCCTTGGCAGATTGGTGCATTCCATACGCTATTCATTTTTATTTTACTACATGTCATCATTTAAATTTCTTCTTCCCATGGCTATCCTTACATCTTGTCTTTTGGCCTTCTCTGTCTTTTCCTCCTGTTTAGGATCCAGTTTCAAAGTTCATTCGGGAATCTCTCTTCTGGCGTTCTTCTCATATGCCTAAACCAGGACAGTTGTCTCTTTTCTATATGTTAATGATATTTCTATATTCATATTTCGTTTAATTTCTTCGCTTCTATTTTAGTTGAGTAGTGTCACACCACAGCATCTTCTCCAATAACTATTTTTCATTGCATTTAGTTTTCTTCCAAGAAAGTTGATTATAGTCCATATATCTGAGCCGTACGTAATACATTGAATTTTTGTTTCTTTCCTAATCTCTAATCTGCTTGCTCCATAGTAAACAATTTAACTTGCTTTGTATTGCTCGCACTTTATCCAGTTTTTCCAATATGTCCCTCTCATCTCTTTCATTATCTGTTAGTTTTACGCCTACTCTTGAGAAGAGAACTTCACCTACTAGTGGTTTAACATTGCAATAGGAGGAAAGAAAGGCGCAGAAATCCGTAGAAGAACAAAACTCACAAATAAGCCTTATTTTGCTCTGCTCCCAAGTTTCATATTAAGAGATACACGAAATCGGGATCTAAAAATCATTCGGTCTATATTATGTTATAGCCGTAAAACGTGGGTATTCAGCATGCAGCTGAAGCAGTAAACATCACTGAAAGAAAAATTGTACAAAGGATACATGGAGATCAGGATATAATCACAAGCTTTACCAGCACATGAATAGAATTATACATAAGTAAGGCAAGACTACAATGGGTGGGACACGTCATTAGAATGGAAGACTCTCGAAAAGAGCACTCATGGGACGAAGAGAAAGTAGGAGATTTTAAGGAAAACCCAAGAAAAGATAGGAAGACAGTGTCACCGAAGACGCAAGAACCCTCCTAGAAGTCCAGAATTGGAAGGTTACGCGACAGATATAAGAAGATGGAAGAGGAGTATAGAGGAGGCCAAGGCCCGAATTGGGCTATAGCGCCATAGGAGGAGAAGGTATTTATACTCTTGAGTATTTATTACTGCCGCGTCTGTGTTTCCCATCATTTCTATGTCCATCCAATTATCGTACAGTGTGTCTTTTCCATGTTAATTTTCGGATCCCATACATTGTATTCGTCTATCAATTTTCTCAACATATAATTCGCATCCTCGAAGTCTTCCGTTTGAATACCCCTGTTTTAGATGTTTATTAACTTTAAGCAAATATGATTTCTCTGTTCGAGTTTTTATTAAGCTGGTATTCTGTTCGCACAACTTTTTACCGCATTTATATATTAAGGTGGAGATGACCAACAAGTAATAGCAGGGGACAAAGAAGATATTGAATATATGACCCGTAAGTTAAAAGAAACATACAGGGAATGGGGACTCATGAAATCCAGAAGACCAAATATTTGAACATAGGCAGTCATTTCCAGAACTTACAACTAGACAAAGTAGAAGTAATAGGAGCGTGCGAAAACTAAAAATACTTAGTACTGACATTCGACAAAACCGATACAAACGAAGAAGAAATTAGAACAAGAATACTACAGGCAAGGAAAGAAATAGGATGCTTGAATGGGATCCTGTGGAGTAAACACATAACAAAGAATCGAAAATGCAACGTATAGAACACAATAATCAAAAGTAGTTTACTCTATGGATCAGAAACATGGAGGATGATAGAGAGAAGCAAAAAATTCTAGAAGCAACCGAAATGGATGCGGCGAGAATTGCATTAGCAGACAGAGTAAGAAATGAAAATATTCGACAAGAAATGGGACTACAGGACACGATTATAAGAGACATAAAAGAAAAACAACTAACTTGGTACGAGCATGTACAGCATATGACAGACCATAGGTTACCCAAACAAGCGATGACCAGGATACCGCAGCACAAAAAGAAACAAGGCAGACCCAAAAGCAATGAAATGAAGGTATCCAGAAAGCGATGAGAAGACAAGAAAATAATGGCGTCTAGAGATTGGATAACGTCGACGAATTTATATGTATATAGTATATTAAGAAAGACTATCATTCTTTACTATTGGTTACCATGACTTATTCTTTGGAATGCTATCATAAGCTTTACTAAGGTTAATAAAAAGCAAGTGTAATTGTGTTACAGTGAACCGGATTCCCAGAGAAAGAATAAAAAAGGACGGTCTTGTAAAGGATGGAGAAAAAACATACAGCAGCTGATAAAATAATGAGACATACAAGAAGAATGGGCGGATAGAGAACGGCGGAAACAAATATAGTGCGCCGAAAGAGAGATGGTGAAGAAAAAAACAGCAAAGACAGAATATGAATTTCAACAGAATAAGGAAATAAACAATCAACAAATATATAGGGTTGTCTCAAAATGTTTTCAAGGTGATCGGCTAACAATAAATATTACTGAAATAAGAGGACTATAGTTTTACTTATTTCATAACATTTCAAGTTCAAGCAACTATTAAGTTTAATGTTCTTAAGGTAATTAAAGCTTGAAGCTTTGTTGAAACTGTTAATGCTGCTATATTTACCTATTAATTAGGTGACTAATTAAAATATAATCATTCAAATTGCCAGAACTGACATTTATAGTTCAGCTCAGAATGTAGGAAACGACTATGCAACTAATCCATTTCATAAATAACAGCTTGTAGTACGCAATCAAACACTTTAATGTAGGTAAAAATATAAAGCTAAGTCTAAAAAATATAATAAAATTTAAAAAAATGCCGTAAAGGTAATAAAACCTGCTGCGTAGGATTACTTCAGCATTTGTAAATAAAATTTACTATACCTAGTGTATCTAAATAACCTACAATTCCGATTTGGAAGATAAAAGGAAATATTAAAACTACCTGAACCCTAGGTAGTTAAGACCCTTTTAAGGGTTTTATAGATTCTGAACTTTCTTGCAACCACGGTTATGCCATCAAATATATTTATAATAATGTTAATAAATAATTGTTCGTAGTGAATTTGATTATTAATTTTCCAAACAATTCTTATTTTCATATGATATCTCAACGAAACAATATATTCTTCTTAAAAGTAAACAAAATAGTATTAGACTCGTATTTAAAAAATTAGTAACGTTATAATTATGCCAATCAAGAACTTTACATTGTGAAAATTTAGCTGAGTTGGTTATTAGGAAATTACCACACAAATTGTTAAATAAATCTTATATTATTTTGCTGTCATTATTAGTTTTGAATACCAGAGAAGCAATATTTAAAAAATATTGGAATTATTCTTATTTAGCGTTATGCAAACTGAGAACTTTACATTATGACGATTTAGCTGAGTCTACTCCTGGTGTATTATGCAAGTATCAAAAATTTCTCAAATAAATCACATTTTATTTTAAATGCATCATTTAAAAAATTTAATTTTAATTATCCAAATATCTCGGAAACATTAAATTTAAAAATATTAAAAACTATTTATTGACCTAATTATTATCTAATATTTAACCAAATGAATATTTTATATCATGAAAATTTAGCTGAATTGATTATGTATATAAGAAAAAAACACCACAAAATGTGTTAAAACAATCTAATGTTGTTTTACCAGCATCCTTAAAAAATTAAACATTTTAGAATTTTGAGAATTAGGGAAAAATTATTTAGAAAAATATTGATGTCTTATTTTACATTGTGACAATTTAGCTGAGTGAACTGTGTATTACGAAATGATTACAGCATTTGTTAAATAAATCATAAGTTATTTTATAATTTTGAATAATAAAGAAATATTATTTAAAACGTATGTGATTTTTTCTTATTTAGTATTATGCCAACTGAAAGTTTACATTGTGGTAATTTAACTGAGTTGACTGTGAATTACGATTTTAT
>JABXWE010102638.1:0-35186 GCA_014611495.1 Limonius californicus
AAGAAGAAGAAGAAGAAATAAGTAAGCAGTATAAAAGATGAATAAAATATTCAGTGCCCCCTTGAATACATGTGCTTTGTCTAACGGTTTTAAATTACACGAGCGGGGTGGTCCGACTATCAGTACAGTCTTGCTTATCGAACGATTGTCAAAGAATTCTTGCAGGAATTACATATTTTCACAAGCTGTATAAGCTATAACCTCATCCTGGTGGAAGAACCCATTTTACAGTTAACGCCCTGTAATGCATTGATGAAGGTTGAAGAATTGCTTTGTGATATATTTGCGTAGTAGACATGTTGTCGGATATTAGCATCAATAATAAATGTTTCTATATACAGTGTGTCCCACTTAAGACCTTACCACCCTCGTAAAATTTGCATTTTTCACCCGATTTTCGTAAACTTTTTTTGTTGGATAGATCTCTGAAAAATGCTTTAAACGCATATGTCACTTGTTTTGACGACTAAACTCGTGGCCAACTGTGATCCCTTTTTGGGGTTGAAATTTAGAGAAGTACTATTAGGGATTTTTTCAGTGCAAAAATAACCACGGATTCTTATTCGGGACCACTTAAAACCCTACTATACCCATTTTTATCGCTCTTATATACAGGGTGTCCCAGCTGGGACATTTTTTAATTTTTTGATAAGAAGAAAAGTGACGCGAATTAAACACACTTAGTGGATATTCTAATAATACCGAATGCTTCCCAAGCAACAATTAAATTTACCACAGGGTAGTCCAACAAAAACGTACGCCAAAATTAACAAAATATTTAATTTTAAATGTAAAATTAGCTGTATACAAATTGAACACATTTTTATTGTATTAGAGCAACTCTGTCCATGGGATTTTTTAGAGAGTTGCTCCCATGGACAGACCGAGTAACCAAGGCCGAAGCACTTAACAGGCTAAACAAAAACACCACCGAAATAGAGAATATTATCAAAACAAGGAAACTAACCTACTTCGGACACATCATGCGGCATGACAAATACGATGTCCTCCAATACATAATAGAAGGTAAGATCGAAGGAAAACGAGCTAGAGGAAGACGTAGAACATCCTGGATGAGTAACGTCAGAAACTGGACTGGCCTGAACAGGGAAAGACTTATACACACAGCCAGAGATAGATGGAGATATACCATATTGTTAGCCAACCTCAGACCTTGAGACGGCACCAAGAGAGAGAGAGAGAGAGCAACTCAAAAACAAACAAATAAAAAATAGAATAACTAACAATAATATTGAACTTAAATAGTCATTTGTTCGTTTGTTTTGTTGCCATGGAAAACAAACAATTGAAAAATAATCAACAACTACTGTCACTGTCTCTGATTTACATGCCTTGTAGTGCTTATCGAAAGTAATATGGCTTATTCTTTAGAAGAAAAAGTGGAAATTGTACGATTAGTAGGCGACCGAATGCGTAGTTTTCATGAAGCTGCTGAAGAATTGAACAGAAGGCATTCTGGACGGAACATTAACCATGTTACAGTTAGGAGAATTAATTTATTTTTTAACGAACACGGAAGTGTAAACAAACTCCCCAATCAGCATCGTAATCGTGTGGTTCCAGGAAATCAAATAATTCTTGATTATTTTAATGAGAATCCTCGCTCAAGCGTTAGAGGGGCAAGTAGAGTTTTAAATATTAGAAAAAACTCTATCTGGAAATGCTTGAAAAAAAATGGTAAGAAACCCTTTAAGCCAAAATTTCTCCATACACTCGAAGCTGGCGACACTGAAAGAAGAAGGGAATTCTGTTTACGGTTGCAAGGTATGTACTTAGAAAATCCTAGATTCCTCAAAAATATTTTATACACCGATGAAGCTACAGTTACGACAAACGGTATTGTATCGTCACAAAATACCAGAATGTGGAGTGAGGAAAATCCAAACTGGGTGATAGAATTCAAAAGGCAATACTCCTCTAAGGTGAATGTTTGGTGTGGAATATTGAACGACAGATTAATTGGACTTTTCTTTTTTGAAGGAAATTTGAACGGAGCCAATTTTCTTCGATTTCTGCAGAATGAATTAAATAACGAAATCGATGAACTGCCCCTTAATGTTCGTATCGATTTACATGTGCAGCTGGACGGGGCACCCATTCATAACTATGTTGAAGTGCGGAGATGGCTAAATGAGAATTTTCCCAATCGTTGGATTGGATTTAATTAATTGGCCGCCTAGGTCTCCAGACCACACGCAACTTGACTTCTTCTTATGGGGGACTATAAAAAATAAGGTGTATAAATCAAGACCCCAAACACGAGAAGAACTTTGCGATCACATTAGGGACGCCTGCCACAGTATAACCAGGCAACAGCTAAGAAGAGTGGTAAACAGCAATAGACGACGCGTAGACAAATGCGTAATGTAAAATGGTGGACTAATTGAAATGACTACTATTTAAGTTCAATATTATTGTTAGTTATTCTATTTCTTATTTGTTTGTTTTTGAGTTGCTCTAATACAATAAAAATGTGTTCAATTTGTATACAGCTAATTTTACATTTAAAATTAAATATTTTGTTAAATTGGCGTACGTTTTTGTTGGACTACCCTGTGGTAAATTTAGTTGTTGCTTGGGAAGCATTCGGTATTATTAGAATATCCACTAAATGTGTTTAATTCGCGTCACTTTTCTTCTTATCAAAAAATTAAAAAATGTCCCAGCTGGGACACCCTGTATATAAGAGCGATAAAAATGGGTATAGTAGGGTTTTAAGTGGTCCCGAATAAGAATCCGTGGTTATTTTTGCACTGAAAAAATCCCTAATAGTACTTCTCTAAATTTCAACCCCAAAAAGGGATCACAGTTGGCCACGAGTTTAGTCGTCAAAACAAGTGACATATGCGTTTAAAGCATTTTTCAGAGATCTATCCAACAAAAAAAGTTTACGAAAATCGGGTGAAAAATGCAAATTTTACGAGGGTGGTAAGGTCTTAAGTGGGACACACTGTATATAGAAACATTTATTATTGATGCTAATATCCGACAACATGTCTACTACGCAAATATATCACAAAGCAATTCTTCAACCTTCATCAATGCATTACAGGGCGTTAACTGTAAAATGGGTTCTTCCACCAGGATGAGGTTATAGCTTATACAGCTTGTGAAAATATGTAATTCCTGCAAGAATTCTTTGACAATCGTTCGATAAGCAAGACTGTACTGATAGTCGGACCACCCCGCTCGTGTAATTTAAAACCGTTAGACAAAGCACATGTATTCAAGGGGGCACTGAATATTTTATTCATCTTTTATACTGCTTACTTATTTCTTCTTCTTCTTCTTTATCAATTCCTCTTTTGCCGTACGGTGTCAAGGTTGCCATTCGTACTACTGAGATTTATTGAAGGTGATGGGTCCCGCTTAGACCCGCATCTCACTGCCCCCTCAACTACATTAGCTCGCCATTATTTATTATATAAAAATACATTTTATTTTTATGTTTATAAATGTAAATCATTCATCGAAAAACGAACCTTTTCAGTCGCCAACTCTTATGCGATATAAAGACAATTAATGTGGTAGTACTTCAGGGATCAATACTGTGGCCCATATTATTTAACATATATGTGCATGACATTCCTTACCTGGAGGGCCCAGTGTTAGCTATATTCGCTGACGACACTGTTATCATTAATAAAACTGGATACATGGATGCAGAAATCACTAAACACAAGGGTGTGTCCAACGAGCAGCAGAAAATTCGCAAACCGAATTCGCATTTCGCCCCGCCACGCATACGAACGTATCAATTTAGTATCAGTTTGAAGAAAGCCAGAACATGAGATAAATATTGACTAGTAGCAAGTGTACCTAGAGTCATCTGTCGTGAAATCTCAGAACTATTTCGCCGTTCGCCGCTATTCTCCTTGCACCCGAAGACGCTAGGTGGCTCTGGATTCTGAAGGTTAGTAGAGTTGTACCTAACCAGTGTTGCCATTGCCACGGCAATTTCCGAGTTCTAAGGCAGTTGGAAAAAATATTAAAAAATCTACCGCCTACGGCAGCAAATCCATTACCGCAACGGAATCTACGACAATTCGTGGTGGTTTCTCACGTGCTACCAGTCAACGCCAAAAACTACTAAAAAAACGTGAACATAGATAATATGCGCATGTATCCGAACGTTACCTGCTTGAAAGCAAAATAAATTTTAATAATAAGTACAAATCTCGTACAAAGTATACTCTCTCTTTCCATTTTGGTTTTGCATATTTGTAAAGCGTTGAACGCTAAAAATGAAGACCACAAGATGCCTCATCAACCGCCGAAGCAATTGACAATTTTTTGGTTAGCTATAATCTTCCACCAGAATATTGCGTAGGATGTGGTTTCGATGGCGGCTGTACAGTGGCAGGCAAAGAGGGCGGTGTACAAGCAAGTTTAAGAAAGAAGAAGTATTCTCGAGCATTATTATTTTATTGCTCAAGCCACAAACTCAATCTTGTAGTGAACGATACAAACGAGATACCGGAAATTAGAAATACTATTACCACTATAAAGGATACAATAAATTTTTTCAGGGACTCGACTGTACGCAGGAATTGCGCTCCCAATCTATCACGAATATGTGAGACGAAATGGTGGGAGAAATAGAAATCAATTCTAAAATTTTCTCAACATTTCTCAGAGCTTGTGAAAGCGCTAGAAAAATTATGCAGGGAGGGAAATTATGCTCCAAGAAAATCTGCATACCAGTTGCATTCAGCGGTTACGAAGCCATTGTTCATCGTTGCCTTAATTACAATAGCAAAATACTTGGCAGTGTTGGAACCAATACTTAGCGCCTTGCAAGCAAAGACCATGGATTTGATGGCGGTAGGAGAACACATTACAGGAATCCTTGACGTATTCAAAAAAGACCGTAAAGACGCAGATCGAATCACTGACGAGTTACTTAAAAAATCACAATACATTGCAATGGAATTGGAAATAGAAATTTCTTTTCCACGTCTTGCATAAAAGTAAAAACACGGAGCAATCCTTAAATTTGATTTTCCGAAGAAAATACCCCAGCATTTGCGTTAACAAAACTACATCCTTTATACATGACCAAAACTAGTATTACAGATTTACACAAGAACGAAGAACTATTTAAAAAATTTATGAATTGGATGATGTCACCGGAGAACTGGACCTTTGGTATAATTTATGGATGAAGAAGAATTTACCTGAAGGCAAATTAAGGGATACAAAAGTTGTTGACCTGTTTAACGAAACCAGCATTTTTTCCCCACCATGAAAAAGCACTCAATTTTGAGTACTATTCCATGCACTACGGCGACCGTAGAACGATCCTTCAGTACGCTTCGAAGAGTGAAGACCTGCTTTAGGAGCACTATGGCAGAGGAAAGGCCGACAGGATTATGCTTAATGAGCGTGCATCGGAATTTTGTGGAAGGAAACCGTGAGATGGCGGAAAAGGAAGTTATAGACAACTTTGCGGCAAATCCGAAAAGATTATTATTAACATAAAAATTTAGCTCAATTAAGTACATTGTAGGCAGTAGATATCTATTATAAAGTGGTAGCGTTAGTATATTTAGTGATTAATAAAAACAGTTTTTCAATAGTTCTGATTGCGACGTACAATCAACCCACGTAAAATACGGTTAAAATATTACGAAATCCCTTGGAATGGGAATACTAGCGACATGAAACATCTCGGAGTCTATTTGGATAACCTGCTCATATGGAGATATCACATAAGTAATAAATCTATTCCAGATTCTCAACGGTTTAGACAATAACTAACAAAAAGTCCCAATTAAAAATTGAGTGCGGTTGGCTTATCTACTTATCTATTATACGACCGGTGTTAACGTATGGATATCATGTATGGGGATGTGTCAGCGAACCCCAATTGAGAAAACTTAGAACGTTTTAAATAAGGTTCTGAGAATTGTTTTAAACGTGGAATCAAACCTTCACAAGTGCTCGGCGACCTTCTTTTACTGGATAGACCCTATCCGGTAAAATAAGCTCGCCTTATCCGATAGTTTGAAAAGAAAACTTCCTCAAGATGCGTACTTGTCAAGTACAGACGACAGCGATTAAACAATTTATGTTTGTAGTTAGGCGGCGTACTAGAATCTCCACAGTGAAGAGAAACTGATTCTATATTTCCATCAGAGCCATGAAGAGCAAACAAGTGCTCAACCGAATATTATTTACTTGTTCATGAGTAGCGTGAAGTTCGTAGCACGAAACACACTACCATGGAGTTCGTTTTCATATCCACAGCCTGCTCTAGTTTATTTTTGCTCGAATGATCTCTACGTTTGTACATATTATTTTATGATTTATTACTTGCATTCCATATTAATCCAATTAAAGTAAATGTTGGTAACATAACTTCATATAAGTTTTCTTTTCAGCATTTTTTGAACTTTATCTCAGTTTATCTGAGTTGTAATTTGGTCAAATTAAAAAAGCCTGTATTAAATCTGATTGCTGTCACTCTATGATTGAATGGCACATTACAAAACGTGTTTAGATTTTATCAACGTGCTTTTGGTAAACTTATGTTAGATAATCACTGTACTCGACATTCCAGAGCCCAGAAGTGTGAAACGGAATATATTTGTACGTTTTTCGTCTTTGATTTCTTACAACAAAAATAATAAAAAATAAAAAATACTATATTAATTTACACTTACATTGTCAGTTTGACAAATACCTAAAATAAATAAATATTTACATAGCAATACATAACATCTACAAAATTAACACAACTATTTATTCAAAATTGCTTGGATTTCTTGCAGACTTTTCCCCTTAGTTTCGGGAATATACGAGTAAACAAACAATGTTCCAACAACCATAATGATTGCGAAAAAATAGAACGTGATATGCCCACCAAGACTGGAATTCATAATAGGGAAACTGAACGTCACCACGAACACCAAAATCCAGTTGAACATCACGGCTAAGCCACTGGCAGCTCCCTTAATTTCTGGAGCGAACAACTCACCCATCATCATCCATGGTACAGGGCCAAAACCGAACGAGAAAGTTACAATAAATAGAATCAAGCTGGCTAAGGGGAGAATTCCAATGCCAGTAAACGAAATGTTATTCAACTTCAGGTGAAAATAGAGACCGAGAACTGCCAGACAAAGACACATACCAATGGAAGAACACATGAGGTAAAAACGACGGTTAGCTTTATCAATTATCATAGCTGCCACATACGCAATTATACACTGAACGACAGACACCAAAATAGCAGCAAGATCCGGGGACAAACTCGTCCCAGCCGAATTAAAAATGGGAACAGTGTAAAAAATCACCGCATTAATGCCACTAAGCTGTTGGAACAGCATAAGCGCGAGGGCTGAAATTAAAGCCTTCCTGTTACCCTTGGAGGCAACTAGATCCTTAACCCCGGCATTTTTTTCGTCAGCCTTACCCAAATCCGCTTGGATTGTTTTCAGTTCCGCATCTGGATCGTATTTTTGACCTCGAAGAAACTTTAAGCTGCTTTCCGCAGCCGCAGTGTGACCGATTTTGACTAAATATATCGGGGTTTCCGGCATGAAGTACAAACAGCAGGCGAAAATTAAAGGAATGATCATTAAAATCCAGGAAAGCCCAATCCAGTTTAACAACGCCCCAACAAAGTACGTCAGGAAGATCCCAAAACATATACACATCTGAAAGAACGAGCCAAGGGTGCCCCGGATCGACACTTCGGCAATTTCTCCTATATACATAGGGGCTGTTACGCATATGGCTCCGGTTGCGACTCCAGCGAAAAATCTAGCGATGTACAGCATCATGGGACTGCCGGCGAATACAATCAGCAACCAGTTAATGATGAAGGGAACTGTTAGGAATAAGTTTGCTTTCTTCCGGCCAAATTTGTCTGCAACAAAACCTGCTGGAAGGGCGGAACACAAGGCCCCTATGGCTAGCATTGAGCCGACCAACGATCCCTGGGCTTCTGTTAGCTCGAAACCATATTCCAAGACGATACTGGAGATGTTTGTGCCAGTGCCGTTGTTGTCAGCAATAATGGTTTCGTTAGATGCAGTTTTGTTGGCGGCCGGAATTTGAATTTGGGGTAACACTGGAGAGGTCCAGGCTAGGGCTGTTCCAGCACAAACAGCACCCAAAGAAACTAGAATAAAAAATATATATTTGTATATATAATAATTTCTCTAGATTTGACCTTTTTTAAACTTACCCGACAAAGTTGCTATATATTGATTCTTTTTCTGAGTTACTTGGGGGATCGGAGCTTTTTCGCTCCCCAACATAGGATATGCCCCAGAATCCATTATGTAGAAAATATTCTACCTCCTTGAAAGACCTTGACACGTATTAACCGACCCACACGGAGCAGATGCTCTCTATTAAATGGTTTGCTCGCATTATTTTGGAGTGCTTTTATCAACTTTGCTTTCTTTTATTGATATCTAAAACTTGTTGAGTATTATCGGTATTTAAATTGGATAGCTAATCCATATATTAGTCTATTATTAACTATTTGCCTTTTTTGAAATATCTGCGGCGAAAAAATTTTTAAATTACGCATTTGACGCGTAATCAAGCAAATCATTTAAATTAGCCGTTTGGAATCGGATTGATTTAGTTCAGATAACATTACGTTGACTTAGATTAGGTTATAATAAGTAAATTAAGTTCAATTAAGTTGGTTAAATTAGGATTACGATTAAACGGAGCCAGGTAAGTGCCAAATTAGATTAGGCTGCATCTTCTCAAATTATGTTAGGTTAAAAGTAGGAAGGGTGAGGTAGGTTCGGTTAAAGCAGAGCTAGATTGAAGTTATGTTGGGTTAGGGGTTATATTAAGAAGCTTCCCAATTCGCTTAAGTCAGATCAGATTAAATTAGTTTAAGTTAAAATTAAAATATATTGAAGAATGTTAATTAATTGCAGTTATGGTGAGGTTAAGCTGTGCTGAAATTACGAAGTATTACGTTGGTTCCAAATTATAATTAATTACATCTGATTAAATTAAGATAAATTATAATTAGATTAAGGTAAGATAGGTTAGGGTAAAATAAATTAATTTAGTTGAAATTGGGTTAGATTAGATCAAGTAAAAATTACATTAGTTAAGTTAGCTTGAGGTTAGCATAGATTTATTTACAGCCTTTTTCGTTCTACTGTTGGGCATCGGCCTCTTCTCTGCCACGTGTTTCTTCTCAGCGCTAAGATAGAAACACAGGGGACCTACAGTTTAACATCAAATCCGAATTACCGAAATTCCAGATAAGCTTTTTAGGTTAAATTACCACTAGGATAAAGTTGAATTAAGGTTAATGAAGTCTATAAAAGTAATAAACTGTTAATGGATAATTAACCCCTCAATTTCGTTGAAATTGACAAAAATTTCACACAGTAAATAGTCATGAAAAGGTATAATTTATTACAGGTTGTAGATACAAACTAAAACTGTGAAAAATCTAATTTCAACTTTAAAATATGTTTAAAAATTCGTTGATGTCCAGGAGTCTCATAGTGGGATATATTGAATAAAATATAATAAAACCAATGTCGATTCCCACAAAATTTAATACGCGAACTTGGAAAATTGTTAACGTTTTCGGATTATCTATAATCCATCTTCAGACTACAAAATTTAAAAATGTTTTTTAAAAAACACAATCTTAAACTTCTAAAAAGAAACATATTGAAAAAATTTATTTATATAAACTCACCCGGAAAAAAACAAGCACAAAGAACTTGAAATTAAACATCACAAAGTGATAACGAAAAATACGTGAGCATGCTACGATATCTTAAAAAACAAAACCAACCGCAACGCCGGCATGTCAAAAATATAAACAAAATAATTACGTTAGACCTCAAAAGAACAGTTAGAAATCATCTTTAAATTTGTATTTGAGAAAACCCCAAATGAAGGGTGACATGAGAAAAGATATAAAATATAATTAGTCGCCACTAACGAAACAAAGGAAAAGCCGGAAATAATTTTTCCAAATATGTCAAAAATTGTAACGCCATCTATTTATACGTCGAAGTATGAAACAAATGCAACAGAGCTATAGCTAACTAATTAAAAGGTAAGAAACTAATTAGTAAATTTTTTGGATGAGTTTATATAAATCAATTTTTTCAATACGTTTCTTTTTAGAAGTTTAAGACAGCGTCTTTAAAAAAAATTTTTTAATTTTGTAGTCTGAAGATGGATTATAGATAATCCGAAAACGTTAACAATTTTCCAAGTTCATATATTAAATTTAGTGGGAATCGACATTGGTTTTATTATATTTTATTTAAAATATGTTGTTAATTCGGTAACCAGTATTTATAATTTTCTTCTGTTATAAAAAATATGGCATTAATCACGTCAGTGAAAATTCAATAGAAAATAATAAGTGCTTCAAGGTTTTGTTGTGATAACTTTGTATGTAGTAAAACATGTATCATCAATATCATATGTGTGTAATTTTTTATTGCTGAATCAGAACCTAGAAAGAGCACTTACCCAACAAAACAAAAGTGAGGACAAGGTGACTTTATACTTTGCTAAAGTAGTGCTTTGCTGAACAATGCTGGCAAATCAGCGTGTGCTTATAATATAAATTAAAAGATTAGATTAGCGGCACTCCAAATCTAAAAGTTTAGGATTACGCAATAACTGTGAACGCAATTAGGTATTTGCAATATATTCAATAAAAAATAATATTAACATTGAGATCCACTTACGTAAAATGACTAGATTACAATACTTAACAATTTCTGTAATAATAACTTTGGCATTCACAAAACAATACTTTACATAATTCGATTGTTTAAGTCGTTGCATTTTTTAATGTCGTCAATTAATGCCCTTAAGGAAACCAGATAGAGGGTAAGAGCGAAAACAGTAGAAATGAATTTTTCTGGGAACAATCCATTGCAACAGATTACGTGTGCAATAATGACATTACATAATAATCCGTTCAATTACTTGTACAAAATCAATGCAATTTGTATTTGATTAGGATAAAATAATCTAATCTGCCTATACACAGTTGTATAAGCAAACAGGACGATAACTTAAAACGAATTATTGCAATAATCTCAAAAAATAACCAGATTTCCTATTTAGTAGCGTAATCTCAAAATATTTGTAAGAGAATTAATTTTATAACCTGTCATTAAAATCAAATCAATGATGTTTGTTTACTACAGAAGCAGGGCAGGACAGAGCACAATATTTTGAGTTTTCAGCATATTTTCATGAATTTCCTTCTACAAATTTAATACAAGACGGTGTTTTTAGCATTCTTTGAAAATAGCAAACAATATTTACGACATGGAGACTGTATAACAGTAAAATACAGGGTGTCCTGAAAGTAAAGGGACACGTCTGCAACTTCCTGAGGTCAAACGGTACCGATTAAACCAATCATGGCTTTAGAAGGGAAAAAGATATTTTTAACATTGGCTATATTTCAGACATAAATTGTGGTTTGAACTGAAAATTGGTAACACAACCACTTTAGGGGAAGCGGAACATCCTCAACGTATAAACATGACTGCATATTATAGAGGGCGCTGTCAGCTGATATTTTTTGTATCCTAAATGTTAATAAACGGAATCTTTAAGAACAAATTAAAAACACTTAGCATAACAACTACTACTTAATCAATTCGATAATAATTCGCCAAAACAACAGTACAATGATTTAATATTGTCAAACTGACAAACAGCAACTTGAAAATATATAACAAATGCATTAAGTTAGTACACTGAAATGTTTAGGTGCGTTTTTCTAATACGACATTTTATCGACATGAAGCAAGTATACCTTTTTTTATGTAACAATAACTTCTGTGTCATAATACAAATTACGATGTATAAAAAATATCTGCCGACATCGACCTCTATAATATGCAGGAACGTTGAGAATGTTCAGTTTCCTCTGTAGTGGATCTATACCAATTTTCAGGTTGATCCGCCATTTTGTTTCTGAAATATAGTCGATGTTAGAAATATTTCTTTCTTCTTTAAGGCGCCATAACTTCTTAAGTAAGTACTTTTATACTAAGGTATGTTGGCTTAATGGTCCCATTTGACCTTAGGAAGCTGTAGTTAAGGTGTAAACGAAAAAAGGGTTTTGAGGTTTACAACTCGCCTATCTAACGTTATGTTAACCAGTTCTTTCACTGAGCTTTACCGAAAACAATTTGAAAATATATGTAGACTAGATTTGCATCGTGAAGAAGGGGCGGGTTTGCTATTTAAATCCCACCAATTAACATTAAAAATATTTGTTTGTGAATCGTTTCAAAATGGTAGACTGTATACATATGGTATAGTAGAAATTCAACGAGAAACTAAGCTTAATCCGTTTGTATTTTTGACTTTGCTGATTTCAACTCCAATTTACTCAAAAACATACATACGTCAAATTTACATAACTTTAACGTATTCAATAGCGCTTATGTATTAGAACAGAAACGTTTACAAAACTAATAGCAAATAAATAACAAATAATCTTGTCAGACTTCTTAAAAAATTGTTATTAGCGGCTTTTACGAGTTTCTGTATTTTTGTAAACGTACTCAAGCTGGGAAATGATATGGGAAAATGACACAACTCTAATTTTTGAAGCTAACTATGTCTCTAAAGGGAGACACCACGCTACGAGGAGGTAGTTGAGGCAATTAAAAGGTTAAAAGATAATAAGGCAGCAGGGCCAGACCAGATAACAGTGGAGCTAATAAAACACGAAGGTGCAAAGCTATGGCGAAGATCATACAAATTAATGGAGAAAATATGGGAGCAAGAAAGAATGCCTGAGGATTGGACAATAGGAAGTATTTGCCCAATATACAAGAAATGAGACAAGATGGAATGCAAGAATTATAGACCAATCACACTCCTGAGTATAACGTATAAGATACTAGGAAAAATACTATACAACAGTTATGCGGAAGAAAACACAAGACAATACCAATGTGGATTCCGTCCAGGCAGGTCAACAACAGACCAAATATTTACAGCAAGACAGATACTCGAGAAGATGGGAGAATTCAACGTGGAAACCCACCACTTATTCATAGATATGAAGGCAGCATATGACTCTGTAATAAGAACTGAAATCTGGAAAACATGGAAGATTTTGGATTCCCAACAAAATTAATAAGACACAAAGATGACACTAACAAACACGAAAAGTACAATTAAAATACAGAATAAACAATCTCAGCCGTTCGAAATAAATAAAGGCGTCAAACAAGGAGATACAAGTTCAACTCTCCTGTTTAACCTAGTGCTAGAAAAAAATAATAAGGGAAGCTCACATCACAACGGAGGGAAATATACTATATAAGACAACCCAAACCCTACCATACGCAGATGACACCAACATATGTAGTAGGAAGATCTGTCGATACAGTCAAAGAACATTTTATAAACCTGGAAAAGGCAGCGAAAAACAGGGGCCTGGAAGTTAATGCAAGTAAGACCAAATTCATGACAACTGGAAGATACGGAAACAGGCTCAACATAACGATAGACGAATACAAGTTCGAAGCACTTGGAAGTTTTAAATACCTCGGCGCTAACCTAAATGCGCGAAACGATCTAGCGGAAGAAATAAATGAAAGAATAATACTTGGAAACAAATGTTATTACGAACTGGCTAAGCAGCTAAAGTCAAATGCAGTCAAAAGAAGGACAAAAGTGCAACTGTGTAAAACGCTAATTAGACCAGTAATCGCATACGGATCAGAAGCATGGTGTCTAAACAAAAAAGAAGAAAAGAGATTAGAAACATTCGTAAGGAAAATTCTGCGGAAAATTTATGGCCCAATCCAAGAAGGAGGACACTGGAGGAAGAGGTATAACTTCGAAATAAAAGCCCTGTATGACGAACCAGATATAATTAAACATATAAAATGTAAGAGATTAAGATGGCTGGGACATGTGCACATAATGGGGAAAAAAAGAACACCAAAAGAACTCATGAATGGCAAACCAGAAAGAAAAAGGAAAGTTGGCAGACCAAGGAACAGATGGATGGATGCAGTGGAAAGAGATCTCAAACAACTGAACATAAACAACTGAAAGATGATGGAAGAAAATAGGGCGCTTTGGGGAAAGGTACTGGAGGAAGCCAAGATCCACCCACGATTGTAAAGCTCTGATTGAGAAGAAAATATCTGCAAATACAAACTCTTTGTTTGTTCGTATATATTCGCAGAAACCCTACCTGCTCCAAGTTCAACTGTATACTGACATGTTATTTAATATTCATCCATTTTTTGGTATGTGAACGGAAATGAAGTATATTTCTTGATGTGTTTTTATTTCTGTTTATATTACTAATAAAATTTTCATGTACAGGATGAGTGTCCTGCGACTAATCAGCTTGAGATACCATTTAGTTGTATTAAAAGTACTAAATAAAATTAAGCTTAAGAAGACTAAACATACTAGGCAGTTCTCCGCATATATAAACACAACCAAGAATATTTTCAAAAATGCGATCTAAAGTTATTAAACTTTCTTGCTGATATTTTGTTATTCGCACAAATAACATTAACATAACATTACACCCCATGTGCTACCATTATTCGAAATAAAATTTCACGTATAATTTTCTTACGTAATAGATGTGACTGGACAAGACTTACTAGTGCGAAAATACTGTTACTGCGTTAACGAGAGGGGTCATCAAATCACAACTTGTGATTTTGAGACAGTGAATTGCCTGTCACTGGAACTGACTGTGACTATCCTCCAAAAAGACAGTGACAGTGATTGTCACAAGCACTAGGTATGACACTGCGTGAAATTTCGTCCCAGTTCGAAAAATGTCCACGAAGCTAGGCTTAAAATATCTGAACCTTGAAAAAAATTGCAGAACATTTGTTCCAAGCCAGATCAGCTAAACAAAATACAAAAGACCGAGCCAAAGCACTGATGAATACGCTGAGACATCAAATGTGTTAACGCGGAGTGTTGTCTGTGGCAGATAACACCCTCAATTAGCAAAACCGATGACTCTACAACAGTTCCAAACAGTTTTTACGGTGTGACACCCCGTGATATATTCAAAGATTTTATTAAGTGATTTAGCTAAAGCAGTCACGGTTCGATTTGTGATAGAAAAATCACAGTTTAATCCACCATTAACAAGAAACCAAAATGAGTTGGCATCAATGACTCGAGGGATGGTAAGATATGATAAACAACAAGATGATACTAGAAGCCGAACATATTTTTGATAATAATATGGTGTCACGTAAACTTGAATAATTTTTTCGCTTTGTAATTTGATGTCTTCATAAATATTGTGATCGAATAGGATGGTATATTGTTGATATTGTGACTATTATTAAAATATCATATTATTGATACCGTGTGAAAAAATAATTTACCCACATATAGTACCTATCAAATCAAACACAAATCTCCTAATCAATATATGTTCGCAAATCAATTGTTTCAGAGGCAGAGGCGATAATGTATACAATGCATCCGGTACCATATCCAGCGGGTACACAAGCCTTTACTGCTTCTGATTGCGCTTCAAGAATGGTGTCTTTTGATTCATACTGAGAAAAACTGGAGAAAATCACACTCTGCTGCCAATATTTCATTTACCAATGAATTTAATTTTACAAATGTTGGTATCATTAATCTGTATAACAATCATGTTTGAGCAGACATAAATCCTGGCAGAAACTAAGCAGCAAAACCAAGAAGGATGGAGCCATCATGGCCTTCTCCATGGATGGGGAATCGTATAGGATCCTTGAACAGGGTCGGTTCAATTCTTACTATGGGATGAGAACCGTGACGCTTAGGCCTATACAGAGTTTTCCAGAAGAAAATAAGGGTAGTCCAAGGGAACCTCTACCAGAGTAGGGCAGCTTCGTCCGCTCTATGTAAGATTATGTAGAGCTATAACGTAGCCCTCATACAAGAACCCTGGTTAAGCAGAGGGGCAGTCGCTGGAGAGCTAACATATAGCAGAGACACTGACAGGTCCAAGTCCTGCATACTAACCAAAATGTGAATCACAATATTGCCGCTAATGAATTTCGGTTCACAAGAAATAGTAACGGTAAAACTGGTATCAACTGGATGAGCGCCAAGGGAGGTAATACTCGGATAAGTGTATCTTCCTTTTGACGACTTGGAACCACCACCCACTACACCAGTGGAGGAGCTGGTCAGTAGCTGCACATGCAATGGATCGCAGCTACTCATCGGCTGTAACGCAAACTCCCACCATGTTAAAAACTGGCATATTTCTGATGAAGAGAGCTGCTCCGATGACAGACACATTTGTTTTGAAATCACCGGAATTAACGGTGTAGAAAAAAAAACTATCGAAACCCCCGTAAAACAAACTGGAAGTCCTTTAAGCAGGAACCAGATCGCAAACTGGCGGGGATCAAGATTTCAATAAATAGTAACTTTGACTTAGAAATAGCAGACTACTAACAGATACGATTATCTCTACGTTGAAGGAAAATTATCACCCAACTTTAAAGACCTCCAACAGGAAAGTCCCCCGGAGGACTCAAGAACTCACTGTAGTGAGTGGGAAAATAAGAAAAGTATTCAAAATTGAAGGAAAATTATCACCCGACTTTAAAGACCTCCAAAAGGAAAGTCCCCTGGAGGACTCAAGAACTCACTGTAGTGAGTGGGAAAATAAGAAAACTATTCAAAAGGGTAAAAGTATCGGGTAACTGGGATGAATACAAAACCTCTCTAACCGAGTATAACAAAACACTAAGAAGGGCATCCTGGAGAAGGCACTGTGAGGAGATTGATAATACTCCAAAGTGTGCTAGAGTCCCCAAGATACTCTCAAAAGATTCTCAGTGCTCAATAAATAATCTAGTAAGTAATACTAGAGAATGTACGAAGAAAGGAAACTATGACCGAACTATTTCGGGTACACTTTCTAGGCCCAGAAGTAATGGATAAGTCAATGTTTGACTGGTAAAACCAAGGGCATGATGTCTCTGAACACAGAGCATCAAAGGCGGACTGGATAACTGTCAGGAAAGTGATAACCTTCAACAAAACCAAATGGGCTATAAACTCAACTGAACCATACAAATTACCTGGAACGGATGAGATTACTCCCGCCATGCTGCAGAGGGGATCGGACATCCTGCTCACAAGAATCTGCATGATTCCGAGAGCCAGTATGGCCCTAAAGTACCTCTTGAGAATATGGAGACTAACCATGGTGGTTTTCATACCAAAGACTGGTCGGGATGACTAGTTTCAAGCAAAGGCCTACGGGCCACTAGTCTTGTTGGTAACTAGTCCACCACACCGCACCAGTTTGCATACAGAACAGGACTATCAACAGAAACAACACGCTACCACCCAGTTAGAAGTGCGGAAAAGCACTGGAAAATAAGGAGATTCTTCTAAAAGCGTTCCTAAACATAGAAGCAGCCTCTGATAATACATAATTTAACTTCATCATAACAGCCATGAGCAATCCAGGCCTGGATGTGACGTGCTGCAGGTGGATAGACTGCATGCTCAGACGTAAGGTGGTCTACACGTCGCTGCTGGATGAGGCGCTGGCAGTCCGGGTAGCAGGGAAATGCCCTCAAGGGGGAGTCCTCTTCCCTCTGCTGTGGAACCATGTCATAGACGAACATTGTAGTAAAAGAGCGATTTATTAAAAGTGTCAGGGAACGTATGCAAATGGCGCTGAACCTGGTATCCAGGTGTACAGAAGGGGAAGGTTTAAAGGCCAATCCCCTAAAAACTACCATAGTACCATTTACGAGAAGGACGAATCAAGAGGATCCATGCCCTCTCCACCTAGGCGGTCGACTAATCAATCTGCTGAGAATTGTAAAATACTTGGGAGTAATTCTAGTCTGCAAGCTTACCTAGAACCAATACATAGAAAAAGTAATCAGAGAAGCGAAAATTACCCTCGCGGTAGTTAGACACACCTATGACAAACCATGGGGTCTCAGCCCAAGTACAGTGTACTGGCTATACACCAAAGTAGTCAGACCAGCAATAACATATCTAGCCTTGGTGTGGTGGTCTAAGGTCAAGTAGGAAATAGCAAAACCAGGTAAGTTTCAAATACTTGCCTGTCTAGGCATCATGGAGGCAATGAGAACAAAGCCCGTCGCTGCAATGGAATCCCTAGAATCTATCCTCCCATGCACCTGCTGATTAAGGGGGAGGCTAGATTGGGATTACATAGATTGCAGAACTTACAGTACAATCCCCGTGCCGGGACAAAATACACGAGGTTAATTGAATGGAATGGATTTGCAACCAACATATAATTTATTGGACAAACAGACCAGGGTTAATCCATAGCATAGACTGGTAAAAGACAACGCATATTCTGGCAACCGTATATGGAACCGGAAGTTTTTAATACACACCCCGTGAGTGCCATGGTACACGGAAACAAGATCACGGATTAGGTCTGAGATCTTAACTTAATTAATTACACGTTGGAATTGGAATTGGAATTACAATTGGAAGACGTGTCCCTGAATGATAGGGTTCATCTGTGGTTTATGCACGAAGAGGGTCCCCCACATTTTTCAATCAATGCCGGAGAATGCTAGATCCTCCCATTTGAACTCACTAGACTTCCGTGTTTAGGAAAATGTTACATTTATTTTCATGATAGTGCATCTACTGTTAGTTTTTCCAGAATAATGCAATTTATTGATTAAAATGCAAAATTGCCTCTAACTTTGAAACAGTTGGTTTGCGGACGTATGTTGATTAAGACTTCTTATTTACTGAGTACTATGTGTGGGTAACGTATGCGCACTTTTTAAAAACCTTGTATAATGTTCTAAATAATGAAAAACTACTTGAAAGATGGACAAGTCCAACCAGAATATTTGGATCATTTTTGTTTCCATACTTCCATATGTCTTATATTAGCAAACATTTCGATAGAGAGTTGCTGATATAAATGCACATTTTGGAACTCCAGAAATCCAGAAAAAGGTTTTATAAAATATCGAAAATATTGTTGTCAATGCTTGTGCATTTCTCGATCCTACCTGTTTCTGAAAATTATTGGGAACCGAAAACTGAAATGAGACATGTTTTATGGTATCATTAGAAATCAATTTTCAAAACACGAACAGCAATTTCTCCAGCTTTTAATTCAAACAAAATGCTTGTTTCTGAATTCTCTAAATTTAAAAATAAGGCTTCTGGGATTTTTCGAATTGAAGAATTAATTAATGGTGCTACCTTATTTTGAAAAAATAGTTTTAAAAAGTGAACTGAGATTTTTATAAATCCATGTAATATTTATTCACCTCTACAGCTGTTTTATGTTTATATGTTTCCAAAAAAAGAACAACAGAAATCCGGTTTTAAACCCAGAATGTCAAAAACAAATACAAAAATATACAAAGTTTATGATTTCAAATAAGTACCGAAGTTGGAGTAATTTCCACCAATAAAATAATGCATGTCTGCCTTCTACGCTTCTGTAGTTACCACAATTTAAAAAAAAGTTCTACATTTCCTTCGAATATAATAATATAATTTGAACTTTGATGGCTGTTTTCCTCAATAAAATTTCAACGTAGTTTTAAAAACGCAAACTCTAACCTACGAATGAAACAACAGTCACGTGGGCATGATTCCTCCGTTGCCGTGAACCCGCATGTGCCTGTTGAGATTTCCACTTTGTGAAAATCGCAAGAGGCACAGCTTGCATTCGTAAGGCTTTTCTCCGCTATGTATTCGCATGTGTTTGGTTAAGGTGCTGCTGTCCGAGAACGCCTTCTTGCAGAGCCTACACCTATAGGGCCGTTCGCCGGAATGCGTGCGCATGTGCGTGGTGACTGAAGATGACTGGGAGAAACGTCGGTCGCAGACTGGACAGCGAAACGGCTTTTCGCCACTGTGGGTTCTCACGTGCGCAGTCAAATTTGCGGCTTGTGAGAAGGATTTGTTGCAGTCTACACAGCGGTATGGTTTTTCTCCTGAGTGGGTCCTTAGATGGGTTTTCAGAGTGCTTGGGCGAGCGTAACTTTTACCTGTAATAACAAAAATATGTTATTTTAAGAAGATAACATCCGTACAGTCTATTGGGTAAAAATACACTACTAACAGGTATCCGTCCTCTGCTACCCAAATGTTTATTCAACATGATACGTTCAAGTTGAGCGGTTCAACTTGCTTTGTAGTCATGATCTAAATGGTGTCCCATATCTCCAGGTTATGGGTATGTTATCGAACTCATTAGAAATAATTGTTTACTAAACAGATGTCTGAAAATTCTCAGTACCAGAAGAACAACCATTGAAATTTGAAATATTGAATTATCTCCTGCAGCTTCAATACAAAGTCTGGCCATGATTAAAATGGATCTAACAGTTCGCGCCACAAATTCGTAATTGCTCTATTTGTTCATCCATAATTCAGTTGACAAGTTAATCGCAACATTTGTTTACATATATAAACTATTAACATCATACGCTCCCAAAGCATGTACTCGAGCGGTGTTGGGACAGGTGACCTCGGAGGCCAAGATACTGGATCACCTCTTCCGATCCAAGTTCCGTGATGCGAATGATTTAAAAATGCAGTTACCTGCCTAGTAAGATGAGGAGGTGCGCCGTCCTGCTGTAGCTACTAGTTAACTCTGTTTCGAAAGGAAGTTCTTCATCAAAAAAGGCAGTTTCTATTGTAAAAAATGAAGATGAATCGCGCCTGTTAAATGGTAATTCCACACTAAATGTTAAGCGAAAAGTAATACCGAAAATGTTAATTTTGATATTATTGATACCATCTCAACGAACTAGCTTCGCTAATAAAAAAAATTGTCAAGAAGATGCTAATGTTCGATGATGAACGAACTAACAACAGAACTGCATCCATAAATCTAAATTCGTTAGTAGAAAAGCCTGCACTCGTTGGAGATGGTATGCTCCAAAATTATGTACCTAAGGGATAGTGATTTGACTAGCAACGGTTACCAACATATTATGATTTTACGACCTATAAAAACTTACTGTGTTTATTAATAATATTGAAATAGAGTAATAGAGTAATTATATACAAATACCTATTGATAATTTGATTGATATTAAGCTCGCTATTGTGGCTAATTAAGTAAGCTGATAACAATAACAGTTTATGTGGAATGTTAAGTTAGTCTATGTTTTAAAAACATATTATTTTATCTCTTATACTCCAGTCAACAAAGATTTAATGATTTGTGTTTATAAATAATAACTAACCGCAAATCCTGCAAACGTTCGGCTTCTGACAATCGTCCTCGTAGGAGCTTTGGTAATGTTTCCGCCTTGGAGATGCAAAAGACACTGAGACGGGCTTGTAAGAAGCGGAAATAACGGAGCCATCTTGAGGAGGCCTAAAATCCGCCGTGAAAGAGTAAGTAGCACCTGCGTAACTCGGACTTAACAGCCCTTGGGTCGAATATCCTCCAGGAACTGCCACTTGAGGAGCAGGATTCCATTGAACCTAAAAGCAAAGCGCACGTTGGACATCACAGTTCGATCGAAAAATATAAATCGGATAGGCCATTGACAATTTATCGCAGTGGTTTTTAAAGTGTGGTGCATGACTTTTTGAGAGCGCCGGTAACTTTTATCTACAAAATAAACCAATAATGGGCCGTAGTAATCAATTAATATAAATTTATTCACGGAGCGCGAAATAATTCTGCATTGAAGAAGAGGGAAGCCATGAGACTGAAGCGAAACCACTAAATACAAATAGGCAACCTTCGGAACGTGAACACATTTTCTTTTATCCATATAAATGCAGTTCATGTAAAACTATCGTAATATTAATGCAATTTGCTAAAATAATAGAATTAGTCATTACAGAAAAATTTTTAACATATTAAAAGGAAACAAAATATGTGTTACAGTCACGTTCTGGGGGTTGGTAATACTGGTTTACCCGTTAAAATTGATCTCAGTTTTATGGCATACTACTTCTTGATCTTATTCTGTATTTCTTTAAGATCAAAAAGGGTAACGTGGTACAAAAATTGTAATCTATTGACCAGCACTGCCCATGGTATACTGCAGTTGCCTTGATTGTGTTTTGATATCACGGGACGTTCACAACGGGCCTACACAGGGTAGGTCGTAGAACGTATAGTGCTTGGCGAACTATCACTGCAACCCAACATACATATGTCTATGCATCCCAGGTAAATATTGTTCGTACTACAAAGTGTTCCTAAATAAATGCGAAAAATTTCAGCTGGTTATTCTTTAGATTATTCTAAGAAGAGAATGGGAACGGGACTTAATACATGCTCACCTGGTGCGCATCTACCGTTCATGTATCGCGTTTAGATATATACCGGACAGCTGAAGAGAAGTGAAGGTAGTTTTTATAGCTAAACCAGGGCGTACCGACTACTTCCTGGACAAATCATATCGTCCCTATAGTCTTACATCCTTCTTACTAAAGACACTTGAGATACTTTGTGACAGAGAAATCAGGGAGAAGGTGCTTGTTTCACACCCACTGTACCTAAACCAACATGCTTACATCCCAGGGACATCTACTGAATCAGCGCTATTCACTGTAGTGAGTCGAATTGAGAGATCATTAGATAATAAAATGTCTACTCTGGGAGTTTTCATTGATATTGAAGGAGCCTTTGACAAGGCTTCCTTTGAAAGTATTAACTATGCCTTATGTAGACATGGAGTTGCACCTACTCTCTGTGAGTGGTTAAAGCACATGCTTACGATGAGAGCAATGCAATTTAATATAGGAGACAGCTCTATTAGAGGTGTAGTGATAAAAGGCTGCCGACAAGGCGGGGTTCTGTCTCCACTGTTGTGGAATACTGTGGTGAACAGCCTTCTAAGCTCACTGAATGATGCTGGGTTCTATACCATTGGATATACGGATGACATTGCCACCTTCATCCCAGGGAAATTTGAGGACACACTCTGCATATTCATGCAGACGGCTCTCAAAATAACGGAAAAATGGTGTAGTGATCAGTCCCTCTCTGTCAATCCCTTGAAGACAGAAATGGTACTTTTCATAAAGAAAAGGAAGGTTGGACCCTTACGTACACCTTTTTTATTTGATACTTCTCAGTTCTCTCAGCTTTTCAGATAATGTCAAATACCTGGAGATATTTTTTGACAAACAGCTGAATTGGGAAAAACATTTGAAAGCTAAAACTGAAAAAGCATGCATGGCTTTCTGGAAGTGTCACCGCGCTCTAGATAAATCCTGGGAACTCTCTCCCAGAACTACCTTGTGGCTATATACTGCCGTGATTAGACCTACACTGTGTTATGGAGCACTTTTCTGATGGCCCAGGGTCAGACAAGTTACGGCAGCAACCAAACTAGGACATGTACAACGTCTTGCCTGTCTTAGTTCTACAGGTGCTATAAGCTCAACCCCTACGGTCGCCTTAGAAATGATCTTATGCCTTCCACCACTTGACCTTTTTGTGGAGGAAGTAGCTGTGAGGACGGCTTTGAGGCTGCGCCATAAGGGTCTGTGGCACGCAGCAGGCAGGGGAGGCAGACATACCTGCATCCTGAATGAGGCAGTCGTCACGACCCCTCTCCTAGACGCAATGGTAGACTACCTATTTCCACAATATACCTTGTGTGCAACAGTCCCGAAAGAACCTGCGACTAGTTGTAGGTATCTTATCTGGACATTGCACCCTAAATCACCACATGCACAGGATGGGAGTTGCGGACAGCCCAAGCTGTCGAGAATGCAACGGAGATAACGAGACGGCCGAACACGTCCTGTATTACTGCCCAGCTCTCCCAACCATCAGAGGATCCATGTTGGGAGACTTTTGGCCTGATATGGCCGAAATCAGTAGCACCCCAGTTACGGAAGTCCTCAACTACATGATTGGATGATGCCCAAATTGGGGAGCTGCTGGGAAGGCATCACAATAGGCCCACCTATGTGGCCTAAGAGCACGTGAGGTTACTCACCCTCCCAAAATCTACAATGACAATTAATGCTAAGAAGAGAAGTTCCTGTGAACATATATTATGTCCGAAAATGCTTTGTTTTCCTTTGTACAATTGCCTACGCTATCTTTTATGTTATTATTAATTTTTAAATTTTGAGTTGCCACGTAAACTACAAATAAGATGAACTCAAATTACTGATAGTGGCAGTTGAACAATCTTTCAAAATATTGGTGCTTGTTGGTCTGTGGTTAGAGCCGCATTTAACTTTCGTGGCAATGTCAGTAAAACCCGACGTTGCAACTTTTTATTGAAACTGGATATATAATTATAATATATATATATTATAAAATGTTATAATAAAATAATCAAGGTAAGATTAAATTAAAATTACCGGATGACCGACCATCCATTCCCTGAATATTGTTAAATATCTTAACGTTATAATGAGTGCTGTTGTCCACTAACGGTATAGGTAATCATGTTAAATTTGTTTTGCAATATGAATCATTTGTTTTCGAATGTATGCTAATTTGGTTATTGTTCTGGGTAAATTCAGTCATAATTTTGAGCAGTCGCAGTTACATCATGACTTTCTGGAAACCTTTTGAAAGCGACGGTAATAGTCAAATTATGGAAATTGCAGTGACACCAACGAAGACATAGATGTTGTAAATAGTAGTAGTGAAAGAGAAAATATAAATTTAAGTGCAACATGCTAGCATCTTCCCGTTGAAGCACCGCAGATAATGTTAACGTCAAAAAAAGAAATACTTCTCCTAGGTTAAGCGACAATGTTCTAGGTCTTATCAGAGAAACTGCTTGCGAAATTGATAAAAAATTGAAAAATTGCGTGCAACACATCGTTACGATCCAACACATGTATACTCCAAAATATGAAATCAAACCATTAAAAATTAATTTCGGAGCTGATTCGTCTTCTGATACCTCAGAATTTAGTGAAATCGAGTCTGAGTAAATTAAACAAATGAAATAAAATGTAGATTTGCGGTTAATAATATTAGAAAAGCGTGTCAAATGTGTATATTATGTAATTTAAAAATAAAGTATTATATTAAGCATTTCTGGTTATATAACATATTTGTTTATACATTCATTAATTTTCCTGGCTACGTTCTTGATCGCCGACCTGCAACCACCCTAACACCTAACACTTGTAGCTTATCTTTAAGTCAACAGCTTAACATTCACTACTAAAACTTTGGTCCAACTATAGCCCCAGCGAGTAATATCTCATCTGCCTCATCATACCATATTAGCGCATCTCCACCAAAGTCTTCCTGACAAAGGAAATACAGTTAATCGTGGGTGATCCCGCGAAGTTAGGGCAGTAAAGCTAAAGAAAGCAGTTCTTAACCGAACTGAAGAACGTCCGGATACCACTAAAGGCAGATTCCTCGTACACTAAACATGAGTCACCAAACAGTTTAGAAAATTTTAGAAGATCAACTATCCTTGTATCACTTTCAACTCGTATAAGAACTATTACCAGGCGACTTCCCGCAAAGAATCATTTTATGTCAATGCGATCTACAAATGATTGCAGAAAATTCTCAATTTTTTGCACAAGTTCTTTATGCTTAACTTCTCCAGGACAGCCTTTACTATTTTTCATAATAATCATCTATGGGCCGAAGACAATCCACACGCAATAATGGAACCTAGTCATAAACATCAACTTTCATTAAAGTGTGTGACTTCTTAACTGAGGCGCACTTTCTACCGCGGAGTCTAACTGGTGACACAGAGCCACAGGACCACAACCTTATACCCCTCGGTCCCCAGACTTAAATCTCTTGGACTTTTTTCTCTGAGGGTTCAATTCTTGGTTTATACCACACCGATTGAATATATTGAAAATTTGAGGAACTAATCCAAAATATAGCTTGAATTTTTGAACATGTTCGCCAATCAATGAGGAGGACAGAGTTACGTATCAGGGCCGCGGGTAGTCATTTCCAACAATTACTGTAATTTACTCATTGTTTTTAGAAATAATTTTTTCAATATTTAATATTTAAATAATTTACACCATATAACTCCGTAACAAAGCATTTACGGATATTTGTTGACAGCCACATTTTTTCTTGGAATAACTAAGAAATAACACGGTAATTTTTTTAAACTTATTTAGGTAGGTACACCCTGTACACGAAAGAAAACCACATCAGTTGGCATAATGCGTTAATTAATATAAATTTTACTTAAAGATAAACTGTATAACTGAACATTCCAGATACGAACTATTTATTTTAGTTAATGTACTGTTCTTCTTACAGAGGTTCTATTAACAAAACACCCAGCTATATTCAAAAATGTTTCCAAATGCCTAAACAAATATTTGTTAGGAGCTGATGTGACTTACGAACCAATAATGTCAAGTTGTTCTCCTTCATGATCATTTTTGTTTCTTACACAATCTTTAATAAAGATATTATAGGGAATGGTAGTGATAATAAACCTATAGGTATTAACAATACCTGTCTAACAAATATAAAAATGTTCCTTCTCATTTGCTGAAAATTTAATAAAATCATTTAGATAGAGTCCTACAGACTACAATGCAATGATATTGTATGGCCTCGTGCCTTGTGCTATGTATACAGGGCGTTTTTCAATATTTAAACAAAGGAGATGTATACTTATATCGAATTTATAATGATTGAACCCAAATGTTGAAATCGAAAAACTCTTCATCTAAAAGTTACTAAAGAAAACAACTATTATTCCAAAGCAATTTAAGTTAAACTGATGAACATTGATAAGAATTTATATTTCCACTGCATCGATACCTTCACTAAATATCAAAAATATCAGTACGGGTGGCTTAGGAGTGATGGAACCTGATAACACCCTCTGATTTTCCCCTTTATTAAATATAATCAATGATTACATCTTTACAAAGCAAATTTCAAAATAAGTGTTCTACATCCGTTTCGTTTTGTTTCCAAGAAAATTAAAAATCTACATTGTAATTATTTTCATTGCAAAGTTGCATAAACACAACTGACTGGTATTATTACAGTCACAGGAAGTATGGAAATTGACCCTCGTTAGCTCATACGTGAAACCAAAAAAATCAGCAAATTACTGCGCGAAAAAGTCAATTATGGTTTAAGTTCAATTCCCTAGGCCTAGTGTACAAAAATGTGTACTGCAACCCGCCACGCATAATATGTGAATCCAGTCTGCAACCTTGAGATTGTAATGCCGAAACCTTCTCTGGAATTTCTGTCGTTCGGATTCGACGTTAAACTGTAGGTCCCCCGTGTTTCTACTTTAGCGCCGTAGAGAAGCACGTGGTAAAATATCATTTGGTTATCTGCGTCCATACTGCATGGTATTGTTTACAACGGATTATCAGTAAACCTGTTTGCGCCAAGCGTTGCAGTGCTATTAAACCTAAGTTTACTACTTCAGATTGGTAAATTATGATTCAATCATTTTACAGTAATATATACACAACTCCGTATAAGAGATATTTTTACCTGAATTGACATCTCATATTGCTTTTCGAATTTCTATTAGAGTTGCACATACCTCAGGCTTCACTAAGCCTATCAATTATAATTGACGGTATTAAGATCAGGTGATCCTGCTGGCCAGTTGACGAGGGCATATCCACCGTTCAGAAATTTTTTGATGTAAATGATTACGAATATCTCCAGACAAATCTGGTGATGCACCATCGTGCGTGCATAATACACATTTCATCCAATGACTAATGGTACGTTAACCATTGCACTGGAAAGTCAATGTAATAAAAAAAAACGGGTGTGGTTACTATTCAGACGAAGTGGTATTTTAATTAGTCTTAGATTCTGATCCTCAATAATGCCAGCCTAAACTATAATAATAAAAAGTATCCTTAAAAAAAGTTATAATTGTGGCATGCAGATTTTCGTCGCGTTATTCATGTAAATTATGGAGATTTATTATACAATAACGAGTGAAGTACGACCGCCCCTGATTAATAGGTTTGTGAAAAAATTACTATCCTCATTAGCTTCTTTATTTCTAGACCAGTTGCAAAACCGTAACCGTGAGTCGGGATGCTAATACAATTTCATATTATCTTCGGCTAACGAGATGGCATGAAGGGGCTGAGGCAAGGGGATTTCACTTCTTAGAAGGAACCGTCGCATCGGTTGCATAGCGGGTCACGTCGGTCAAACGGTATTCGTAAATCGTAGTACAGAACAATCCGCGCTGATCAGTACTCGGATAGGTGCACCAATATAGTGTCGCACATAGGCACGTAAAGCCGTCGGTCTCGGTTGTCGTACTACTGGGATAGATACTACCCGAGATAGAAAACACTTATAGCTACGGTGTACAATAGACCACCGTGCCTAAGTACAAAGGGAGGCTGGGAAAACCGCGTCCTAGATCTCGCTCAGTTACAAAACAACCAAGGGATTTCACTTCTTAGAAAAATACATAAACAGTAAACAACTGTACAGCGTGCACTACCTGCTTTGAAAACATTTACTAATATATCGGGGGTAACTAAACACAAGCATTAAAATTTTAGTTGTGTATTGACGTCCTTCCTGAATGTGTTCAGGAGGGCTGAAGTCTCATTTGCCAAATTTTTTCGACTTATTATTACCTACATTTGTTTGTTATTGCTATTAATGTTTTGTTTGGTATCGTTATTAATATTGTTTATTGCTGTTGTCAGTGTATGTTGTTTTGTGGTTTATTATAATATTATATTGAATTTCATACAACAAAAATAAAAAAATAACGTATGTATTATTTAAAAAATCAACCAAGTCTAATCTTGCTGTTGTATTATTTGTATTATTTTGTACTATAATTTAGAGCAGCGTATTCTCAATTGGGACGAAATGTTTTTATGCAGAATAGTAACACAGAAATTCCGGTGTCAAGTAGATAAAATTTCTCGAAAGGACACATTAAGCCGCATTCCTGGTACATGCCATCTCGTTAGCCGAATACAATATAAGCTTTGAAGATAATGTGGTGGTAATTGTTGCTCATTCAAAGTCCGGAAAACAAAGTCTTTTCGTCCTATTCAATTATGATTCAATCTCTCTGAATATTGTTGATATGATCCAGAATCTCCTTGGCCATGAACAAATATGCTAGTGGTATATGATTAAAAAGTGTTTTTTCTGAAACGCCGCTAGAGTCCGTCGACACGGTATTTGACGATTATGGAATTTTTCAGCGTATTGTCTTGCCGCTACAAAAATATTACAATCGCATTCCCCATAAACTAAATCCATGCTAGACGTTCCGAAAACTGTATTGATTGCGGAACAGTTTACACTAATCAAACGCTATTACATTATAACATCTACCGACCACCTTATTGCAATTTTCATTATTTAAATTAATAACTAGCACAACAGGTTTTCCAATTTTCTTAAAAAAATGTTACAGTTACGAAAACACTGAGAAATGCTTAAATTTCTTGCTTCAGAACCTACGTTCTGTAGATCTAGCCATTGTTTACATTTTTTAATGAATAAAAGTGAAAGGGAGTCGGGAAGTTTATAAATAAATCAACAATAAGTCAATAGCTCAAAAATTATAGCACAGCAGGTTTTCCAATTTTCTTGAAAAACGGTTATAGTTACGAAAGCACAGATACTTAAATTGCTTGCTTCAAAACCTACTTTCTGAAGATCTAACCATTGTTTAAATTTTTTAATGAATAGAAGTGAAACGGAGTCAAGAAGTTTATGAATGCAATAAGTCAGTCGCTCAAAAATCTTTGAGCTAATTGTTGTTTTTCTGTTTTGTTCTTGACAGCTTTGAGATGTTGTAATATTTTTACATAACAATATTTTGGGCCAATTGTCATAATTTTGAAACAAACACAAAAGCGTTAAACAGGCAACCATTGGTCTGGATTGCAGTGTTAGTTTGTCAGGAGCTAGAAGTCACGCAACCCTGTATACAAATTTGTGCCACAACCATTTTGGCAACAATAGTCAGCAAAACTTACCAAAATGAAGCACAAAAGAGACTCACCTGCGGACATGTAACTTCCGAAGAAGGATAACTTGGGTTTGTATGATACCCATGCATGGTCATGTTCATGGACACGTTAACAGACATACTAGGAAACATGGGGGGTTGCTGGGAGAAACTTTGGTCGCACAGAGTCCCCGCATAACCACCTGGTGAAAGCAGCACTTGGGGATGGTAAACTTGCTGCTGGGGGTCGTACCTCTCGGTCTGCCCAGGGTGCACCACCGCATGCTTCAGCGACAACAAAACGTCGGCCATGTCCGAAGTAGGGGCCTTGGCCTCTCTGACAAAAGGCGACGAATTGTGTATCGAATCTTCTGTTCTAGAAAGAGGCAACCACTGGTTGAACTTTCAACTTAGGGTTTTAGCCTGTTAACTCACTTGAAGGAACCGTTGGCGCTGGAACAGGGGGAGAACGGAAATAAGGTCGGAAGCGGTTCTAGATCGAGCGGCAGAGTGAAAGAGCCCATGTCTTCAGGCCAGCAGGAGGAAAGCTCGTCCGGGCAGGAGCTTTGACATGAGTTCTGGCAAGGCTGCACCCCTGCGGTCCAGTTGCACTCGAGCTGCAGCCCAAACTGGGGGTTGTTGGGAACATAGCTGGCGTCCATGTTTCCAGAGATTTCGAAGGTGGTGCAATCCTGCGCACCTGTCGGAGATTGGGTTTGATATGATTGTGGCGAATTCTTGCACGTGTAAATACAACTTGGGTTATTAAAATCAAAACAGTATATTTTAAATAATCTAACTGTAAAATTGAAACAAATTATACATTTGATTCTAAACAATTTTGATTGCACACAATTGCTTTACTAATTCAGAAGCTTTTAAAAGCGTATTACATTCGGAACAACTTTGATTTTTACAGTAGCGACGAAAAGTCTTCATTTTCTATATATTTCCAAATTTTTATTTCTAGGCCTATTAAATTCTTGAAAATGTAGATTGAGCTTAAAAACTCTCTCCATAAAAATCATTGAAAAGTACAAAATGATTCCTTTTATAAGTTAAACAACATATTTATGTAGTGGTATTTCACTTTTGGGTCACTTCATATGAAGGCTACCAAAATTTGAAACTTTAAATCACCGATTATTATTGAATTCGTGGATATCTAAAAGTATATACAGTTATGTAAATATAAAAAAACCGGGATTTTGCAATATTAACAGCATTTTCTCTTCACATACAGCTTTTAGTTTAAATACATGATTCAGAATTACAGTCCAGCTCTGTTATAAAGAGCCGTTTGGAGCTTCAAATATTTACTCTTTATATCTATTAAACACAAACACTTAAAAATATTAGTTACAGTACTTAAATTTAAAGTTTAACAATTTAACACGCAAAAACTGTCCAGAATCTTCAAATAACCATTATTTACTAAAAAAGGTAAATTTTGATATAGGTAGGTACCTATATACAGGGTGACCAAGATATTAAAAATGATTGACGCAACCCAACATACGTGACTACTGAATTTTTTATAGTACACAGGGTGTTCCAAAACTACGGTAATACGATTTGTCTAATAAACTATAATCCAAATATCAATAATAACCAAGTCAAAGTTAAATTTTTATTTTAGGTTTTTTCAAATAACTTTTGAAGAAATGTAAATATCCCAAAAAATTTTGGAAATTAGGGTTTTTAGACGTGCGGAATTCAGATTTTTAACAGTTTTCCTGTTACGTAGTAGAGGGCGCCACCTACAACACTTTTCTACTCATCATAACTTTTTTGTGCTTCAGGGCGTAATCTTCTTTCGTAATGATATCGATTTTTCAACCTTTTCTACGTAAAAATGATATACTTTATTGATGTCGCTACAAGTAACCGCTTTAGTTTTACTTATTTGTTATGCGTTCGGATTCAAATTATTTGCTGTTGAGTATGAAATTAGGAATGAATAGCCACTTTTTTTTACAAAACACATTTTATTCTAATAACTAACAAAACTAAATAAGTAAATATTTATACTTGAGTAAGTGATGGAAGTGGCCGTCATTAACTTCTACACATTTCGTTAATGCTTTTCTAAGATAGCTTTTTACATTAAAAAAAGCATTGTTTCTATTTCTGATAACATTTGCGGCTTCTTGAATTATCTGTAAGAATTCGTCTGGACTATTTATTTCATTATTGTAAACAATTGATTTCATATCACCCCACAAAAAAAGCCCAACGGATTAAGATGCGGGCTACGAGGTGGCCAAGGGAACTCACTACCACGACCAATCCATCGATTTGGATAATGTTCATTTAAGTGCCATGGAAACAGCCACAGCCGCCTTTGTTGACTAAATACAAATTGTATACCCATAAGATTGCAATGCAGTAAAACTTTTAAACCCAAATAACTCGAAAATGGTTATTCGTAGCGACATTAATGAAAGCATATCATTTTTACGTAAAAAAGGTTGAAAAATCGATATAATTACGAAAAAAAGATCATGCCCTGAAGATCAAAATTAAAGTTATAATGTTTTGAAGAGTAGAAACCCTGAAATCAAACAAAAATAAAAATTTAACTTTGACGCCCTATATATATATTGTAATGATATTTTGGTTAGCCTTGTATTTTCCTTCTCTACGTTATCTTTGTGTTAACTTTAGTTGCTTTTCTGTACAATGTTTGGCACATCGAAGTATGTGATCAAGGATGTTCATTCATTTTTTTTTAAAGAAACGTAAGCGTAAATCGAATGAGATCGTTGAAATGTTTCGATTGGCCAGACATCAGGGTTGTCACGGGGAGGAGTAAATAATTTAGTGTGGAAAATAAAATGTAAAAACCTGCGGACGTGAAAAACTGTTCACAGGAATCCGAGCTTTATAAAAATTCAAAATTAAGTAATAACAGTGTTAAGTTTAGAATGGAATATGTTTAGGTTGATTGTAACTTTACTAAACTATTAAAAGTTGGAGTTTACAGAAACTGCTAATCTTTTATTTGGAATGCATACAGATTTAATGACAGCGAACTACGAAGGTGTGGTACTATAATTTATGAGCGACCCAGTAACTGAGATAGTCCCCTATGAGAGCTAGTCGGATGCTAGATTAAGTGATTACATGAAACAGAAGTTAATTGAGTTAGAAAAGTACGCTCTGTCCGTACACGACAATATATATATATATATATATATATTTACATCTTCCTATCAATTCTGCGGCCGACAGCATGGAATTTCCATTTAATCCTGCGTCCCCTGTAAACTTGCGTCCGTATATCGGACGCAAGATTACATCTTCCGTTTTTGACCATTTCTGGTGAGTATTTTTCCCATAGAAAGTGATAACTATCTAGGCCATTTTATGTGCTGAAGTTAGGTACAGGTTGCAAGCTCCTATCTATTACGGAGGCTTCTATTTTTAATTTTTAAGGATGATTAAGTGGATGCAAAATTCATAGGAAATGTACAAAAACTATTCAGTGTTAGTGCACCGATTTTCCATTGAGGGCGCTACAGAATATATTTTAATATACAACACGTTTCAATCTGCTATCATCTTTGCGTCCGGTGGCTTGGCAACACAGCCTGTGTTGCACCGTGATCGCAGACTAAACAAATACTTTTAATACGCTGACGGAAGTTAATATGCGGCGAATGTGGCGTCCATGTTAAAGTGGAGAATGTTGCGTCCGTATTAACAAGTGGTGATATTTAAAAGACGAAATTTTATTATAAAGTAATAATGCCGATTAAGTATTATTGTCCTGGCAAACAAAATACATTAACATCAAATCCTTGTCCTCCCCAAGGTTTGAATAATCCAAGCACACGGCCCTGTTTAGGCACGCAGGGCCTACGAACAAATATTGCTCAAACTTCTAGAGCAAATGCTTGTAAAGGCGGACAAGGTACAGGTCGGTCCTTTCCTGGTAATGCTGGGTGTGTTTCCCAAATGACGATGCGGTCTAAGCCGAAAGAAAATTGTAATATAGACAGTTCGAGAAACTGCGAAAGCCTCAAAGAATATAAGTATGTATTGCTTTCACTCAGATCGTATTCAAAAAATTCATGAAAATTAAATCGTCGGCCAGTCATTAAGCAAAAATCTTGGCCAATCGGAAATAATTCCCATAAAGCTGGAAATTGTTTTGATCTCTTTTTATGTGAGTCTATTTTACACAAAGTTTTCCCACTCGGGAGAGGTGAGCGTCGGCCGCCATATTGGAAAAATGACGCCGAAAATCAGTTTTAGCCAATATCTCTTTTCGCGTATATTTTTGCCAGAGATGTGAAAAGAACTCAATATAGACAGTTTCCGCCTATTATAAATTGGATTCGGACATTTGGTTTATTCGTGACAAATCTAGAAGAATGTCAATCCTCATTCAACCAGGTTTTTCAAGATTTCAGAGGCTGTGTGCCTTTACTGAGAAGACAATGTAGAGTAGGCTTCGTAGTATTTATGATGATGATATTATTATCACTGCTAAACCTAACAGATAACCTACCTTTTGTTTTCGCGATACTGGCCATAAGATTCTTACAGAAAAATGTTCACTTTGTATGGAAGCAAACGAATGTCCCAAGCCGTTCATCCTACATACAAGATGCTGAGAACCATTCCTCTAGAAAATTTAATTTCCTTTCGAAAAGCTCTTTTCACATTTCTCTCTGAAATGCGCCGGAAAAGAGATAATGGCTAAAAACTGATTTTCGGCGCCATTTTCCATTATGGCGGCCGAGGCTTACCTCTCCCGAAGGGAAAAACTTTGTGTAGAATAGAAGCTCATAAATAAAGAGATCAAAACTATTTCCAGCTATATGGGATATATTTCCGCTTTAAAATCCAAGGTGACTGGCCTATCGGCAATAAGGTCAAACTAGTAAATATCGAGATAATAAGGTGAAAATTGGTATCCAGGTAGGTATTAAGGTAAGGTTCTATAATAAATTGTCATTATCACGAAAATGTCAAAAATTAGTAATATAGAGCTAGAAATGTGAAAACTGGTATCCGGAGATATATTTTCTAATTTTTGTCTGATTTTTCTTAAATAATACAAATGGTAGGTTATCTGTTAGGTTTAGCAGTGATAATAATATCATCATCATAAATACTACGAAGCCTACTCTATATTGTCTTCTCAGTAAAGGCACACAGCCTCTGAAATCTTGAAAAACCTGGTTGAATGAGGATTGACATTCTTCTAGATTTGTCACGAATAAACCAAATGTCCGAATCCAATTTATAATA
>JABXWE010102639.1:0-12175 GCA_014611495.1 Limonius californicus
ATATATATATATATATATATTTACATCTTCCTATCAATTCTGCGGCCGACAGCATGGAATTTCCATTTAATCCTGCGTCCCCTGTAAACTTGCGTCCGTATATCGGACGCAAGATTACATCTTCCGTTTTTGACCATTTCTGGTGAGTATCTTTCCCATAGAAAGTGATAACTATCTAGGCCATTTTATGTGCTGAAGTTAGGTACAGGTTGCAAGCTCCTATCTATTACGGAGACTTCTATTTTTAATTTTTAAGGATGATCAAGTGGATGCAAAATTGATAGGAAATGTACAAAAACTATTCAGTGTTAGTGCACCGATTTTCCAATGAGGGCGCTACAGAATATATTTTAATATACGACACGTTTCAATCTGCTATCATCTTTGCGTCCGGTGGCTTGGCAACACAGCCTGTGTTGCACCGTGATCGCAGACTAAACAAATACTTTTAATACGCTGACGGAAGTTAATATGCGGCGAATTTTGCGTCCATGTTAAAGTGGACAATGTTGCGTCCGTATTAACAAGTGGTGATATTTAAAAGACGAAATTTTATTATAAAGTAATAATGCCGATTAAGTATTATTGTCCTGGCAAACAAAATACATTAACATCAAATCCTTGTCCTCCCCAAGGTTTGAATAATCCAAGCACACGGCCCTGTTTAGGCACGCAGGGCCTACGAACAAATATTGCTCAAACTTCTAGAGCAAATGCTTGTAAAGGCGGACAAGGTACAGGTCGGTCCTTTCCTGGTAATGCTGGGTGTGTTTCCCAAATGACGATGCGGTCTAAGCCGAAAGAAAATTGTAATATAGACAGTTCGAGAAACTGCGAAAGCCTCAAAGAATATAAGTATGTATTGCTTTCACTCAGATCGTATTCAAAAAATTCATGAAAATTAAATCGTCGGCCAGTCATTAAGCAAAAATCTTGGCCAATCGGAAATAATTCCCATAAAGCTGGAAATTGTTTTGATCTCTTTTTATGTGAGTCTATTTTACACAAAGTTTTCCCACTCGGGAGAGGTGAGCGTCGGCCGCCATATTGGAAAAATGACGCCGAAAATCAGTTTTAGCCAATATCTCTTTTCGCGTATATTTTTGCCAGAGATGTGAAAAGAACTCAATATAGACAGTTTCCGCCTATTATAAATTGGATTCGGACATTTGGTTTATTCGTGACAAATCTAGAAGAATGTCAATCCTCATTCAACCAGGTTTTTCAAGATTTCAGAGGCTGTGTGCCTTTACTGAGAAGACAATGTAGAGTAGGCTTCGTAGTATTTATGATGATGATATTATTATCACTGCTAAACCTAACAGATAACCTACCTTTTGTTTTCGCGATACTGGCCATAAGATTCTTACAGAAAAATGTTCACTTTGTATGGAAGCAAACGAATGTCCCAAGCCGTTCATCCTACATACAAGATGCTGAGAACCATTCCTCTAGAAAATTTAATTTCCTTTCGAAAAGCTCTTTTCACATTTCTCTCTGAAATGCGCCGGAAAAGAGATAATGGCTAAAAACTGATTTTCGGCGCCATTTTCCATTATGGCGGCCGAGGCTTACCTCTCCCGAAGGGAAAAACTTTGTGTAGAATAGAAGCTCATAAATAAAGAGATCAAAACTATTTCCAGCTATATGGGATATATTTCCGCTTTAAAATCCAAGGTGACTGGCCTATCGGCAATAAGGTCAAACTAGTAAATATCGAGATAATAAGGTGAAAATTGGTATCCAGGTAGGTATTAAGGTAAGGTTCTATAATAAATTGTCATTATCACGAAAATGTCAAAAATTAGTAATATAGAGCTAGAAATGTGAAAACTGGTATCCGGAGATATATTTTCTAATTTTTGTCTGATTTTTCTTAAATAATACAAATGGTAGGTTATCTGTTAGGTTTAGCAGTGATAATAATATCATCATCATAAATACTACGAAGCCTACTCTATATTGTCTTCTCAGTAAAGGCACACAGCCTCTGAAATCTTGAAAAACCTGGTTGAATGAGGATTGACATTCTTCTAGATTTGTCACGAATAAACCAAATGTCCGAATCCAATTTATAATAGGCGGAAACTGTCTATATTGAGTTCTTTTCACATCTCTGGCAAAAATATACGGGAAAAGAGATATTGGCTAAAACTGATTTTCGGCGTGATAATGACAATTTATTATAGAACCTTACCTTAATACCTACCTGGATACCAATTTTCACCTTATTATCTCGATATTTACTAGTTTGACCTTATTGCCGATAGGCCAGTCGCCTTGGATTTTAAAGCGGAAATATATCCCATATAGCTGGAAATAGTTTTGATCTCTTTATTTATGAGCTTCTATTCTACACAAAGTTTTTCCCTTCGGGAGAGGTAAGCTTCGGCCGCCATAATGGAAAATGGCGCCGAAAATCAGTTTTTAGCCATTATCTCTTTTCCGGCGCATTTCAGAGAGAAATGTGAAAAGAGCTTTTCGAAAGGAAATTAAATTTTCTAGAGGAATGGTTCTCAGCATCTTGTATGTAGGATGAACGGCTTGGGACATTCGTTTGCTTCCATACAAAGTGAACATTTTTCTGTAAGAATCTTATGGCCAGTATCGCGAAAACAAAAGGTAGGATATCTGTTAGGTTTAGCAGTGATAATAATATCATCATCATAAATACTACGAAGCCTACTCTACATTGTCTTCTCAGTAAAGGCACACAGCCTCTGAAATCTTGAAAAACCTGGTTGAATGAGGATTGACATTCTTCTAGATTTGTCACGAATAAACCAAATGTCCGAATCCAATTTATAATAGGCGGAAACCGTCTATATTGAGTTCTTTTCACATCTCTGGCAAAAATAGTTATACGGGAAAAGAGATATTGGCTAAAACTGATTTTCGGCGCCATTTTTCCAATATGGCGGCCGACGCTCACCTCTCCCGAGTGGGAAAACTTTGTGTAAAATAGACTCACATAATAACGAGATCAAAACAGTTTCCAGCTTTATGGGAATTATTTCCGATTGGCCAAGATTTTTGCTTAATGACTGGCCTACGATTTAATTTTCATGAATTTTTTGAATACGATCTGAGTGAAAGCAATACATACTTATATTCTTTGAGGCTTTCGCGGTTTCTCGAACTGTCTATATTACAATTTTCTTTCGGCTTAGACCGCGTCGACATTTGGGAAACACACCCAGCATTACCAGGTAAGGACCGACCTGTACCTTGTCCGCCTTTACAAGCATTTGCTCTAGAAGTTTGAGCAATATTTGTTCGTAGACCCTGCGCGCCTAAACAGGGCCGTGTGTTTGGATTATTCAAACCTTGGGGCGGACAAGTATTTGATGTTAATGTATTTTGTTTGCCAGGACAATAATACTTAATCGGCTTATGCCTGTTAGCTGTTTGTGAAACCCGTACAAACTAAGTACTAAGTAAGTTTGCATGGGTTCACAAACAGCTGACAGGCATAAGCCGATTAAGTATTATTGTCCTTGCAAACAAAATACATTAACATCAAATCCTTGTCCGCCCCAAGGTTTGAATAATCTAAGCCCTGTTTAGGCAGGCAGGGCCTACGAACAAATATTGCTCAAACTTCTAGAGCAAATGCTTGTAAAGGCAGACAAGCTACAGGTCGGGCCTTACCTGATAATGCTGGGTGTAGTTCCCAAATGACGACGCGGTCTAAGCCGAAAGAAAATTGTAATATTGACAATACATACCTAGCTGGATCCTTTTCTGAAGAAAAAAAAATTAAAAAACTATAAGATTTACCATAACCCTGTTGATAAAAAGTTATTACCAATTTAATGTTTAATGTTGCTTTTTACCTGCAAAAAAATAATTCATCTTTATTAATTTACCTTTAACTTGCCTCGAAATTAAAAACTGGGAAATTCTCCGCAATTATTGGGGACAGGCAACGCTGTTTTAAGGAAAATTTTCAAATGAGACTAGTTGGAAATTTAGCGCCCTTGTACCCGGAACTTTTTTGAAAAATAAATAAAAAAATAATAATACCTACAAATAAATAATACCTACCTAATTTGCTAAAAATTTGGCAAAAACTGGTCGGCCACCGCCTAGATTTTTCTTCCGGTCCAAAAATGTAATAGAAAATACAGGGCGTTTCAAAAATGCACGTCAAAAATTCTAAAGCGTATTTCTGACATTAAATAAGAAAAAAATTGCTATAAACATGGGTCCAGAGACGCCTCGTTTCCGAGATACAGGATGTTGAAGGTTCATCACAAAAATAATTTATTATCAAAAATTTAAATGAACAATATAACATGGATAAATTTTATTCATATAGTAAGTGTTCAAAATGCCTATCCCCACCTCAAGACATCTGTAAACTCTGCGATTCATTGATTCCCGAATCCGTTCAAAACGAGCTGGGATATTTCGAATCTGATAGCAGCCATTAATAATTCTTTCTTTAATTCATCGACGTCAGGGACTCGAGTAGCGTAGACAACTGGTTTCAGGCGTCCCCATAAGTAAAATCCGAAAGGATTCAAGTCTGGGGAACAGGCTGGCCACGGCTTAGGTCCTCCTCTTTTGATTCATCTTTGCTCTAATGTGGTAGTCAAATGTTTCCTGACAATTTGTTTAAAGTGTGATAGTGCTCCATCATGCATAAACCATATCTTACAAGAAAGGGTACATCTTCCAGAAAAGCCGGCAGATCATTTTGTTAAAATGCAAGGTATGCTTCCCCATTTAGTCTGTGTGGCAAAAATAGGTCTGTATTTAGTTTATCTTTATAGAGATAATTTAAAACTTCTAATGGTTCCATTATATCAGTCACTGAGCATTTTTTTACTTCTTGATTTATTTATTTTGGTCGATTTTAAATAACAGCGCGATTTACACGTGATTTACTTTAACTTTTAACCAGCTTAAATTAGACTATCCCAAAAATGGTATTAAGTGGAAATTGCACTTTCATGAAAACAGCACATTAATCACGCACTGGAATTGCAAGTATCTTAAAAAAGTATGTCTCACCGTAGGGAGTGTAATACTATTCACATCTCACTTTTCCCAACAGTATTCGCCTTATTCCCGTCTTTGCCATTGATACAATAAATATGGCAACATTGCAGGACCCCAAAATGATAGGAAAAGATTGAAAAAATATACAATCGGATGTCAAATTAACCGCAGAATGAAAGGAAACTATACAAGGGACGCATTATTAACCGAAGCTTGAAAGGACGTATAAATGATAGCAAAATGTAACCATCACGTATATGCTTAATTTAAAGATATTAAAAAATCGCGCCGATTTCCGGAATCGGGGTGAAATGAGCAACAATATATTCGTACTTATAGTGCTATATTCCTTTTATTTCTGGTGGACGCTAAATTGTATGAGTTTTGAAAGGATGCAGAATTGATAGCAGGATGTAAATATATATATATATTGTTGTGATATCGTATTGGGGTGTGAAGGTGCTTCAATATTTTATTTTTGTTCAATAAATCTTATACTGATGATAATAAACCAGGGATGATATGTGATGGGCTTCGGAGCTTTCTATCTATAATCTGTTTCTTTTTCGGCTTAAATCTATTCGAAAACATATTTTAGATAATTTATTTATTTTCTTTAGAGTAGAAAGGAATGATTAGTAATTCCTATCCATTGTCCGATGGTTGTTAGATATTGTGTAATTTATTTGTAGATAGGAGGTTGTGTTTGAAAATGTTGATCTTTATTGGTAGGAGGAAAAAATGAAAATTTATTTATTAATTGCGATAAAAATTAGAAAAAGGAAAGGTGTGTGCTTTATGTATATCGTATAAGAAGTTAAAATTATCATTTAATGAGTTACGAGAAGTTGAGAAGAATATAAAGGGGTGTTTTAATGGACATGGAATAAAGTTTTGGAATAAGTTAGCTATTCGATGTGTTTTTCTACATAGAAGATTATAAAAGTTTTTTTTGCAAGCTGGAGAATAAAGTTTCTAATGAACTGTGGATATACATGTAAACTGGTTCTTGAACAAAAATAATTTCTTGTGAAAGTTTAACTACAATTTATATCCAGGAGAAGTTAGTAGGAGCGAAAGTAAAATTAGAAGTCTGCAAATTTGGGTAAGAAGACAATATTGGAAAGAGTTCCAGTCGGAACCGGGATTGAGGTTAATAAAGTTCTGGGCAGTGGGTAGGAGTGTTTTGGTCCTGGTTGGTGAGATCTACTGAAGGAAGAGGTTAGTGATTTATTTTTTTTGTGCGTTGAACAAAGTTGATGATACATTAAACTATAGTTTTGACTGGAATCGAGAAGATTCAGTTGTGTTTTTCACATCTTTAATTAGTAATTTAAAATTTGTAAAACCAGGGAACATTTATGTAATGGGTTGTAAATTCAGAGTTCATTTTTAGTAATTATTGAACATTTATTGCTTTGTCCTAATTAAACAGGTTCATAGTATACTACAAATCCGTGATACAGCAGATTACTCTGAGAGTTTCATATAGTCGTAGTGTTGGATATGAATTACCTTCATTAATCTTAATACGTTATTCTCAGTAATTTCTTTCTTTGGTTGTTGAACATATTAAGGTGGGAGGGCATACACAACAATATATATATATATATATATATATACAGAGTGTATCAGAAATAGGTACAAATATTAAAGCCGATGGTGGATTACAATATATACAAACTAGAAAAAGCATTTCTTTGGCAATGGGACCCTTAAGACTTGAGAAAATAATAATTGAAACTTTGACCCAAAATTGTTTGAGTACCGCAGGAAAATAACAAAAATTTGATTTCAAAGACATGTTATGCAACGGAGAGTAAGACAGAAGTGCAAAAAAAATTCTTATCACCTGCCACAAATCAATACTATTAGGTAGGTCAGTAATTTCTATTCAGTTATCACAAGCCAGGCAAGTTTTTACGTGTTTGACACCTTGGATTTACTTTACAATTAGGTAATAACCCTCTACAGCTTAAATGCATTTTCTTTGTATCATCAGCAGTTCTCAAACAAAATTTTATTTTATTTTTAATTCAAAAAAATAAAATTAAAGATTTTTGAAAAATGAATAGTAGGTACCATTGACTTCTACTTCAGCCAATCTATTACTGGTTTAAATATTTGTACCTACTTCTGATATACCTTGTATATATATATATATATATATATATACTAAACATGGCTTATATACCGGAAACGCGGAATTTACTTGTAATAGCGAGAAAACATACCTAATTTGAAATTTCGGGAATGTATTATTAGTAGGGCCACTTATTTTGAACATTTCTCTAATAGTATATTAAAGATCTAGTTTCATAAGGCTTTTTCTTAACGCACGAGTCCAAGTTTGAAAAACGAGACGCGAAGCGTCGAGTTTTTCAACGGACGAGTGCGACAAGTAGTCTTATGAAACGTGTTCTTTATACTATTTTTTCTATTGAGAAAGTTTAAGAGTATTTTAAATAAATTGATGTAGAAAATTTTACGTCAAATCGATTACTAGGGAGTTTTTATAAACACTTATGGCAGCACTGACAGGTGGCTGAAACTGACATTTCAAACTTTTAAATTCAAATCGAACTACCAACATCGTAAAAAAACAAACTAAAAACAGTACGATTATAGGCCGCCTTAACGTACTGTTTTTAAGCTAAAACAGTGCGCTTAGAACGGCTTTATAAAACCGAAATAGAAAAAATATATTTACATCCATAATATTCGGTAACGAATCAGTTGCTTCAGTCTTAACTTGTCAATTGCGTTTGTTCACATCAAAAAATGAATTATTTCAATTGCTTTTATTTATTTAGTTGATTCGTAAATAATATAGGCTTATCTAAATCAAAATATACAGGTTTTGAGAAAGTCTGCAAGGGTGAAAGAAAACCTCATAAACGTTGCGACAAGTATGTCTATTAAAAGAAAAACCAAGATATTTAAAGTGAATGTTTTGAAATGTATGCATTCGGTGGTTTAATGAACTGTGACAAATATAAAATCCTAGATACCCAATATCGTAACATATTTTGTTTGATGTGACCTTGTACAAGGTAAACTCTTAAAAAAAACTTTCTTTTTTAATGTTGATAAGTAAAAAGAAGAGTTCTTGTTGCAGTCAGCAGTCCTCAAATAATATTGTATGAATTTTAATAAATATCTGTAAACATTTAGCAGATATACTCGTACGTATAATTGGTGGGCATTTTGAAATATTTACTTAATGTTTTGTTTAGAATGGAACGTTACGCTTTTGCGCACGTTATTCTCAAAGGATTTTTTTAGTGCATTAATACATGATAGCATCTAGCTTTGTACATTTTCTAAAGCTTTATTACCCCTGACGATGGTCCAGTAAATACAGGGTGTTCCACCTTGATTGCATAATACTATAAACTTTAGAAAAACTTACTATCATGATACTTACAACAGTTAAATACGTATTTCCGCAACTAAGCTGCCATCTTCAGTAGAAACTTAAACTAACTGAAGTAACTGAACTGAAGAATACCTCTGGAGATAAGTCCCACACCAAGCCAACAATTGAAGTTGAATGACATTGGATATTGGATTTCAATTGTTGACCACAATACACATACATGGAACGATGAAATTTCCTATGCAATAGTTGAGACACGTCATCGAAGGCGCTTTTCTATCAACGTTTAGGCTGGAGTTATAGGAGATCAAATACTAGACCCATTTTTCTTCCAAACATGCTAACAGGAGATGCATACCTTCAGTTCCTGCAAAATAAATTGGAAGCAGTATTTGATGACATGCCGTTACAAACTAAATGCTTGCTTATGCATGATGGAGCACCTGCATATTATTCTGTAGAATTAAGAAACCGCTTAAGCGAAACATTCGGCAATAACTAGATTGGACTAGGTGGTCTTATGCCATAGCCGCCTTGTTCATCACATCTAACTCCCCTTGATTTTTGCATATGGGGCCATCTACAACAATTAGTTTTCTCTGAACCTGTTCAGGATTTAGATGATTTAAGAAATAAAATTAATCAAGTCAGACAAGTTCCAGGTTTTTATGAACGAATATGAAGGAAAAGAAAAGAATTCGTGCACGCGCTGAAGCAAATGATAGCCCCATTGAACATTTATTATTTGTGGATTTTTTTGTAATCAGTATTTATATCTGAACCTATACATTTGCGAATATGTGCTCATTAGGACTTTTTTGTTTGTTTTTGACGCAAGAGTGTCATGGGGAAGTATTATGCAATCAAGGTGGGACACCTTGTATACGAACACCCTTAAAGTACTTTTGCATTTACCTGGAAATACAAGCTTTTGTGATATGGTTGGCTGCGCCAGTCGTCATCACTACTTCTTGTAATGTTTCTTAAGCGAGGACGTCGTCTATGGTTGTCTTCGCAAACCGTTACACCAGTCGGAATTCTTGCATGCCATTGAGAAGACGTCTCGGTAGAAGAAGCCATTATTGTTGCCGTGTCTGAGAACAAACTTGTCTTTTTGCGAGAACAATTTGCGTCGTGTTTAGTGGAACACGAAGGATTTGCATAGCTTCAAAGCTAAAAACCATATCCAACAGTACCGTTGGTAAACTGAGGAGGAATCTGACATTGCTTTTAAAATTTGATTTGTAATTGGACTACACGCTGTTGCATGTTACGCGAAAAGAATCGCTGGGCTTTCTTCAACGAAACAATAATGAGAGTCTTAAGCAGAATAAAAAGTTTCGCCAAGTAAAATGATTAATGGAATTATAGCATTTTCTTGTATTAATGAGTTTCACTTTTTTATGCGGAACTATTACAAAACTATGCCACAAATGCAACATATAATAATACCGTTTGTTTTGGCCCACATCCTGGACATATAAGCAATCCAACTCATACATAATTGAAATTAACATTTCATTATAAAGATTCGGGCGTAGGTTGGCACTCTTGAGTGTTTTTATTCTATCTGCATTTAATAAATGTAGATTTATTCCCAAGGTATTCCATGCCTATATAATAACGAATTTAAAAGTTATAAATCAGCGAAGACGATGTTTTGTAGAAATTATTGCCAAGGACACGCTACTAGCAGTTTTTACCATCGAGCAGGCAGAAACTCTTTGTGCAGTCTAGTGGAAAACCAACAGCGAAGAAAAAGCACCTTCTGTTATTAAAATGTTGCCACTATCGCATCATCTCATCTCGAGCTTTTATTCAATGGGAATGGCGAGACTTGTAGAATTTCTATGGATGACTTTCTTTTATGTTTTACGTAGCCTCTTGCGGTTGTTACCTACATAAGGCCTCCTCTATGTTTATTTATGTTAATTGATAGGTGTATTTGCTCATCTTTATGATGTAATCAAGCGTGCTACCTTTCGGCAGTCAACCTGTTAATTTTTATACTTGTTTAAGAAAAACCTTTAAGCTGAGAAAATTTGGGATTAATTGAATCACACCTGCGGGGTGGCCTTGAAATATCAAATAGTGTTGTATTCGCAAAACATTGGTACGAACCTCATACACACGAAATTGATTTATTTAAAAATAGTTGAACTAAATAAGTTTGTATTCGTATTCTACGGATACCAGTTAATACGCTCATGCGCAGCATTCTGCCTACTACCCATTTAGATTTCTTTTAGTTGTTTGCTTGAATTTCGGTTGGAATTTTCATTATGACTTAGCTAGATCGGGTGAAATTGTAATAAATTTTTTAATATGTAGAAAATTCTTATTATGCTTTGGAATTTTACATTTACATTTTAAAACGAGTAATGGTTTAATTAAATTTTGTATTTGATTTACATCGATCGGTGTAAGATTTAATAATGTAACCTGTAACTGCTTTAAATGATGAATAAATCGTGCCTGAACCTTTTATTGCCTTGCTTATTGTCCTGAACAATACGCAGGGTCTTTTGTGCGTGGAATAAAGTCTGATTGAGCATTGTGTGAATTGAAACCACTCATGGTAGTTAAGTCTTTTGAGTCTAATTTTTAAAATAATAGTCTAGGCTTATATCCAGCAGTGGACGTCAAATAGCTGATAGGTAGAGTGTGTCTAGATTCGCATGCAGTAATTTTATTTACCTTGGCATATAGCTGAAAAATTTCTAACGTTATTTCGACATTTTTAAGGTTAGTTTATGTAACGTTTATGCTTGATTTTTAAAAATAAATATTGGAAATCCCCTCGAAATTTATAAATGAAAGCATCGAAATGATTGTATTTTGGATGGATTGTTTTAATCAAAATCGCACAGAAGTGCATGTTTGAATAAGATTTGTGTTATCAATTAAAAATGTCTTTCTGTGAGTAGTAGTTAATTATTTTGGAAATTTCGTGAGTGTTTCGCAACCCATAGCATGAAAATCACAGCTTTAGAAAATTTTTATTTCAAACCGTTTTCAAAAATGCCTGGGAGTTGTCTCAGATTCGCTATATTTGAAGTGTGTCATAATCATTGTCTGAAGGCCTCTTTTTACATGGTCCTTATTTCAGGGTCTATTTTGTTAATCGTATTAATAAATCCACAGCAGTTCCATATACAGTAATATCTCCAGCAATCCAGGGTTGGGAAACTATGGTCTATAGTCTTTGTTCTAAAAACGATTATAACAAATGTTTTCAAAAAATTATAGAAGCTTACATAGCAGTATCTAGCTTATATGGTCCTTAGTTTTATTAATCGTAATCAAAGAAACGTTTGAAGATCACTGTCTTGGATGACCCTTATGTTAATAAAACGTTTTCAAACATTTCATAGATTTTATCTAGATCAGTCTTTTCAAGATAGATTTAATGAAACATATCGAAAAATCGCTGGGAGTTGTCTCAGATTCACTATATTTGAAAGTGTGTCATAACCATTGTTTGAAGGCCTCTTTTTACATGGTCCTTATTTCAGGGTCAATTTTATTAATCGTGTTAATAAATCCATAGCACTTGTACATACATTAATATCTCCCGTAATCCAGGATTGGGAAGCTACTATCTATAGTCTTTGTTCTAAAAACGATTATAAAAAGTTATAGAAGCTTAAACTGCAGTATATAGCTTATACGGTCCTTAGTTAAATTAATCGTAATCAGAAAAAAGTTTGAAGATCACTGTCTTGGAAGACATTTATATCAATGAAAAGTTTTCGAACATTTCATAGATTTTATTCTAGATCCTCTAAT